>APFE030894972.1:4593-48566 GCA_000404065.3 Pinus taeda
ACTTAAATATGTAATGTGTGTTTTTCCGGTTAATTTTTAAGTATGAATTCCACAATCATGTATGGTTCTAAAAGAATAATTAATACATGATTTGCTTATTTGATGTAATGTAATATTACATAAATTGTTGATGGCCCAAAGAATGAAATACAACCAACGTCATGAAAATGTCGATCATAAATTCCATTAATAGAAGTGAGTTGACTAGAATTTAAACTAGAATTTGAATTATCCCATCGGCCATACAACAAATAGAACATGTTTAGATGCTCCCATGCTTTGCACCACAACACAACGTGGTGTGACTCTAGGGAGCCAACATATGGTAAGAATTGGTGTGGAACATTCATCAAGAAAATGATTTTCATCATCTGTAGGAATCCATAATGGTTCTTTAATTTCTTTAATGGATTTTGCAGGAGGGTATAACTTTATTTTCGTTTACTCTACTTCAGAAATAGTCATATTTCCCAAGTAGCATTCAATATAGGCATCTATAGTTGCTAACCACGATATTTCGAATGTTTTTGGATATCCTCCTGTACTATTTTTGGTATGCAAAATAAGAAAATTAGTAGGATATTCCCATGAATCTATATTGATAATGATATCTTCCAAAATACCCTCTAGTTTAATAGTGGGCATACCATCCATTTGCAATAAAGTTTCGGTTTGCCTCATGAGATTTTGAAGATTTAAGCTCCTCATAATTTTATTAGTCATCAAATTAATGGTTGCTCCAAGATCAATTAGAGTATTTGGAATGGCCTTTTCTCTTATTTGTACTTGGACAATAGGAGCACCAAAATCCCCATATTTCGGATTTAAAGTTTCTCCAAACATAATTTTATATAATTGACTAGTTACTTGGATATTAGGACAATCTATTTTCTTCCTTCCTAGTTTACTAATACATAAATTCCTTATAGCCTTGTTATATATTGGTATATCTTTGATTTTATACAAATTTTTATGTATTCATTTTTCAATTCCTCTAGGATATCAAAAGATGGTAGTATAATTGTCCTAGTCTTTGTATGCCTTCAGGAAATGGTGGAGGTTGAAAATGATCATATTTTTTCTGAATATTGAGAGTTCAATGATATAGATTCATTCTTCTCCTTGCTAGTTTGTTGCTTTTCTTCACTAGCTTGTTTCCTTTTTTCACTCACATCCTTAATTTTGAGTAGCCTTTGATCTTCTAAAATTCTACCTAATCTTAAAGAGGTGGCTTGAAAATTAACTAGATAAGGGTTGATGATTCACAAGAGTCATTGGTATAAATTACCTAACTTGATTTAATGACTCGATTTGATTGTGGTTGTTGACCTACCTAATTTGCCCTAATATTTGGGTTTTGATTCAGTTGAGCATGTAATTGATTTGGCCTTGGTGCTTAGTTAAAATCATGCATTTGTGGTGGATGGAGTAATTGTTGTTGTTGTGGTCAATTCTAATATGGTTGGTTCAATTGTTGTGTAGGTCATTTATTTGGAAAAGATTGTGGATTGGAATACAATTGTGGATTGTAAGGAAGTGTATAATTCTAAGGATTTTGAACATATGGTTTCCAAGGTTGTGGATTGTTAGAAAATTGAGAAGAAGGTAATTGTTGTCTTTGGTTTATTTGAGGATTATACCAAGGTTGATCAAAATACTAAGGATCTTGATTCCCTCTAGGAAATGGTGGTCAAAAATATCCAAATCGTATTTTATTAACAAAATCAACTTGCTCAACATGTTGATAAGCTATTTGATAAACTCCTTTCAACCTTGGAAGTTGCATACAGTTGTTGACATGACAATTTTTGAAGTGAATGCTACATACTTCTACAAAAACTAACAAACACTCATTTCTAGGATGTTTCTTATTGCATTCAGGAAAAAATATAGCCAAATATTTTCATTGTCTTCTTATTTCTTTCTTTTTTGAAAAGCATCTAACTGCATAAATCAGTTTAGAATATCAATTTTTATGTATCCTCTTGTAAATTTCCAATTTCAATTTTTGTTACTCCTAAACTATTCTTAGATGTAGGAGTTGTTGAACTTCTTATTCTTGTACCTTTTTTCATGTTTTCTCTTGAGTATTTATTAAATATTTCCCTAGTCACGTCATATGATAATTTATAAACATATCCAAAATCTATAATATTCAAGGGCTTTATTATATCCTCTCTAACTCCCCTCGAGAAGACTACCTTGAGTGGTTCATCATCCAATTTACAATTTGTTGACCTTTTGTAGTTGAACTGAAATTGTTCAACATAATCCTCCAAAGTCTCATATGGTCTTTGATTCATTCTAAATGTTTCATCTCTAGCCTCTCTTGCTTTGCAATAATCTTTGAATTTGTTCAAAAAGTGTTTTTCATTTCTTCCCAAGTACTTATACTTCCTCCTCATAATCCCATGAACCATCTTAGAGCGGCATCTTTCAGAGTTGAAGGAAATTCCCTTAACTTCTGGGACTTTATCTTATAATCATAAGTTCTACACAGAACTTCAAATCCAAATAATAAGGCGCTGAGATCTTCTATAGGTATTCCATAGAATATTGGAAGAATAGAAGGGTTAATATTTATAATTTTAGTGTCATCTCTACTTTCTCTTATTGGAAAGGGAGGTTCTTCCTTTTTATCCCTTCGATCTCCTCCTCTATTTGTAGAAAATCTGTGATAGGTTAACCTGATAATGCAATATAAATCAAAGCAGAATACTATAACCTACTTCTACTATCAATTTTGCGGAAGCTTAAAGATTGAATTGAACAATATAACTAGAAGAAGAAGAATCAATGGCACAATACACATGAAAATACTTTAGGGAAAGTCTCAAATAAAAACCCCACACTATTGTATTATCATACATGGTGGAAATACATAGGAATTATACAAAGCCTTAGCTCTCATAGCTAGCCAGCTCCCAGTACAATCCTCATAGATGCTCACAGGCAATCTTGGCTTCTCTCCCGCCTTCCTCTCTGCCCTCCAAGCTCCTATTTCCTTGCATTGTTCCTTGGGGATGATTAGCCTATTACCAAGTGGAAAAACCAACCTTCAAAACTGCGCAATCCTCAAGAATGAATCCTTGACTGCATGCATGAGTTTTCTCCATGAGAAAACACATGTAACTGATAGTACACTATCCTTGAACATTAATCTCAACTAGGTCTTTCTCAGAATAGACATGCATGAGTTTCTGATGAGGGACTCTTCAGTTAATTAGAGTAGCACTAGTTGAGTGCATTAATACATCAACTGGCTGTTAACTAACTATTAGTTCCTCAAACAGTTTGGAACTAATTTAAATGGACTTAACTTAGTAAACTGAGTTAACTAATTACAACTCAAATATAACTCAATTTTATCTCCTTAATTTAAGGGATACCTCTTGCATGACTTCAGAAAGACTTCTAACTTGAATTTCTCCAACTAATTAATTTAAAATAAATTAATTAATTATTTCCAAGTAGCTGTTAAAACTAAATTCGATTTTAATTCACAATTTAATTCAAGGACAAATTAAATTGGAATATCTTGTTGCCATATTCAACATTCCCTGTCAACAAGAAAGAGATTATCTTCCACCCTGATCCTGTCTCTATGGAATTCGAATTTACACTTTGACAATGCCTTTGTCAAAATGTCAGCATCTTGCTCCTCTGTCGAAATATACTACAACACCATGATCCTCCTCGCTACACAGTCTCTGAGATGATGATACCGGATGCCGATGTTCTTGCACCTATCATGAAATGCTGGATTCTCAGAGAGATTGATACAACTCTTATTATCAAAATAGATCACAGTTGGATCCATCCTCTGATCAAACAAACCAACTAGGATTTCTGCATCTAGATGGCCTCACATGCTACCTGACTTGCATCCATGTATTCTGACTTTGTCGACCTGAGTGCAACTGAACTTTGTTTCCTGTTGTACCAAGAAACTACACCTAACCCAAGGTTGAAAATCCCTCCTAATGTGCTCTTCTGATCTGATAGACTCCCTGCCCAATCTGCATTAGTGAAGCCTTGTAGCTTCACTCCCTCTATCCATTTGTAACATAATCCATACTAAGATGTGCCTCTGAGGTATCTCAATACATGCATTGCTACCCTCCAAACATCTTGGTAGGTTGAACCATCGCTTGACTCAGCTGGTTCACTGCATAACGCAAATCTGGTTGTGTGTTCATTAAGTACATCAGTAAACCCACAACCTACCTGTACACAGTAGCCTCTACCACTTCTCTTGAAGTAGCAACCTCCTTCCTCCAGTTACCTGTTAGAGGAGTCTGCATGGGCTTGCATTTATCCATGTGGAATCTCCTGAGTATCTCGTTGGCATACTTTCCCTGAGACACAAACAACTCCCTATCCTTCTGCTACACTTCCATGCCAAGGAAGTAATGCATGAGACCCATGTCTTTCATCTCGAATTCTCTTGCAATGTCCTCCTTGAAAGACACGATCAACTAATCATCACCAATCAATTTGAGATCATCAACATAAAGTACGATGATCAACAACTTACCTTTCACCACGATGTGGTACATGTTCACATCTGCTTCACTCTTTGTGAAGCCTAACCCGATGAAGTAGTTGTCTATCCTGGTGTACCAAGCACGAGGTGCTTGCTTCAACCCATATAATGCTCTCTTGATTTGGCACACATGCGACTCATGATCAAAGGTATCAAAACCTTCCTAATTCTCTATGTACACCTCTTCCTCAATCTGGCCATTGAGGAATTCAGTCTTCACATCCATCTAATGGATCTTCCAACCCATCTATGCTGATAGTGCCAACATAGATCTGATAGATGAATACCTTGAGACAAGAGAAAAAGTCTCATCATAGTCAATCCCCTCGACCTGTGAAAATCCATGGGCAACAAATCTTGCCTTATGCTTCTCCATGCTACCATCAGCAGCTTGTTTTACATTGTAAAGCCAATGGGAACTCACAACTGACTTGTTCTCCTGTCTTGGAACCACATCCTAACACTGTTATGATTTATGGAGTCATACTCCTCCACCATAGCATTAACCCAAATCGGTTGTTACACTTCTTCCTCAAAGGAATATGGCTCGGTCTCAACACATTCCCCAACAAGGGCCATGTATCCAGTGTACCTCTCAAGTACCTCCTCTATCTGCATTGAGAATATGGTGCTCCCACATTCTCTCTTGTATCCTCCAACAATCTATCAACTCTGTTATGCGCTTCCATCCATCTCTAGAAGACTCTGCTTGAGTGGATGTTTCCACTCCTGGAACCTCTACATGCGGCTGCTCCGCATCAGTCTGAGTCTCCTCCTCCTTAGGAACCAACATTTCCTCCACAACCTATAGTTGGATCTCCCTCTCAAGGGAAACTCGCATGGCCTTCTACTCATCAAACTTGAGATCTATGCGAACCACTATTCTCTGAATGGTAGGCAAGTATACCCAATAGTTGTGAGGTGTATCAGTGTACCCCACAAATATAGCCAACTCTGCTATCGGCTCAAGATTCTTCCATGCATCTTTTGTTACATGGAAATATACCGATGAGCTAAAGATCTTGAAGTGACCCACATATGGTCTCTTACAGGAGAAAGCTTCCTTTGGTGTCTTCATCCCAAGTATGCGATGTGCGCTTACATTCTACGAATAGACTGATGTGTTGCATGCCTCAGCCCACAAGTGAAGTGGTAGGCCTTGGTCATGCAACATTGCCTGTGCTACCCCTACAATAGTCCTATTCTTCCTCTCAACCACCCCTTTCTGTTGTGGGTTATGAGGTGCCGTCAACTCTCGTTTAATTCCTTCCAATGCATGGAAGTCCCTAAACTCTAGAGAGACATATTCTCCACCATTGTCACTTCTCAAGGCCTTGATCTTCTTCCCTGACTCTTTCTTGACCAAAGCTTTGAACTCACAAAATTTGTGAAAGTTTGGTCCTTCTTCTGCATGAAATCAATCTAGCATTTATGAGAATAATCATCAATGAAAATCACATAATACCTTTGCTTCACTGTGGATTCCATCGAGAATGGTCCACACAAATTAGTATGAACTCACTCTAAGATAGCCTCTGCTCGACTGTCTCGATCATGAAAGGAAGAATTGGTATACTTTCCCAAGGTACAACCTTTGTATGTGTCAACTTGCTCAAGTTTACCTTTGGGAAGTCTTGTAGATATCTGTTGCATTATCTTCAAAGCCCCATGATGCAAATGGCCCAACCGCCTGTGGCACAACTCACCAATTTCTTGGATTTGCACTAACTATGCTTTCGTACTCAATGTTGCACAATCATCTACCTCTATTTTATAGAGATTCTTCACCCAGATCTCTATCCTCTTGGTCTGACCTATGGCTATGTGTCTTAGGAATGCCTTTCTTTTAATGAAGACAACATTGTAGCCTTTGTCCTCCAACATCACGAACCAAGTTCTTCTTCAGTCTAGGAACATACATCACATCTGTCAAGGTGAGAGGAGCTCCATGCTCCCTCTGAAAACCAACCATGCCCACTCCTGAAGCACTATACCTTCCATCGTCACCCATCTCTATACGCATCTTGAGGTCTTTCTCCTCTAAGGAACTGAATAAATTTTTATCACCGGTCATGTGGAATGAGGGTCCACTATCGATATACCAAACACAACCCATCATCAATGACACCATGCATGCGATGAGGGTAAAGTCCATTTCGAACTGAGAGGCTAACGCCTCACCTTCCGATCCTTTTGAGGATCCCTTCTTGGACTTCTTCGATGGGCAATTAGTCGCATAATGTCCCATATTTTGATAATTAAAGCATCTTAATTTAGACATGTCACCCTTCTTCCCTCCATGAGAAGAGTTTGATTTGAAATGGGAAGCCTTCCCCTCCCCTTTCCTTGCCTTACTTTTTAAGGCCAAATTTTCTTCATCATCATTCTTGGATGAAGAACCATCTCATGTGCTCCTCCTGATCTCCTCCTGCATAAGATCTGACCACAGTTGTTCCCGATCCGGGAGTTTCTCCATTCCATTCACAGAGTCCTGGTAGCCATTCCAACTCTTTGGAAGGCTAAGGAGAGCGAGGCTCACAATATCATCATCGGTAGTAGTTATTCACACACTGCCAAGCTCATCTCTATAGGTGGTGAGCTTGTTCAGATATGTGGAAATAATATCGCCCTTCTCCACCTTGATTCTTAGAAGCTTACCCTTGAGTGCCAATTTCCTCTCATCGCTACTGTTCTGGTAGAGGTCCTTTAATGTCTTCCACATTGAAAATGGAGTATCCTTGCCATGGAGACTTGTGACAATATGGTCTCAAACTCCCTCAAGGATGATCTGTCTCGCCTTCGCCACACACTTCTTCCACTTAGCCAACTCTTGTGCATTAGTTGAAGCTGGCTTTGGGATTTCTTGATCAATGAATTCCTTCAAGCATGTCTTCTAATATGCCTCCATTCTATCTTTCCATGCTATTGTATTCGAGCTACTTCCAAGGATACTCGGTCTCAAGCCATAAACGCCATTGCCACCTTGAAGTATGATATGAATTCGATTTTCACGCTGCAACCGCCACTTCAAATTTCGAATTCTTCTTCTCAGTATATTGTTCCACACTCCGATACCAGTAGAATTCTGTGATAGGTTACCTGATAATGCAATATAAATCAAAGAAAAATATTATAACCTACTTCTACTATAATTTTGCGGAACTTAAAGATCGAGCTGAACAATATAACCAAAAGAAGAAGAATCAATGGCACAATACACATGAAAATACTTTGGGAAAAGTCTCAGATAAAAACCCCACACTATTGTATTATCATACATGGTGGAAATACATAGGAATTATACAAATCCTTAGCTCTCAAAGATAGCTAGCTCTCAATACAATCCTCACAGATGCTCACAGGCAATCTTGGCTTCTCTCCTACCTTCCTCTCTGCCCTCCAAGCTCCTATTTCCTTACGCTATTTCTTGTGGATGATTAGCCTATTACCAAGTGAAAAAACCAACCTTCAAAACTGTGCAATCCTCAAGGATGAATCCTTGACTACATGCATGAGTTTTCTCCTTGAGAAAGCACATGCAACTAATAGTACACTGTCCTTGAACAGTAATCTCAACTAGGTCTTTCTCATAATAGACATGCATGAGTTTCTAATGAGGGACTCTTCAGTTAACTGGAGTGGCACTAGTTGAGTGCATTAATGCATCAACTGACTGTTAACTCACTATTAGTTCCTCAAACAGTTTGGAACTAATTTAACTGGACTTAAATCAGTAAACTAAGTTAACTAATTACAACTCAAATATAACTCAATCTTATCTCCTTAATTTAAGGGATAACTCTTGCATGACGTCAGAAAGACTTCTAACTTGAATTTCTCCAACTAATTAATTTAAAATAAATAAATTAATTATTTCCAAGTAGCTGTTAGACTAAATTCTATTTTAACTCACAATTTAATTTAAGGACAAATTAAATTAGAATATTCTTCTTGCCATATTTCAACAGGTGGTGGTGGAGTGGATGGATAATGTATCCATGGAAAACCTTGTCTTATCAGTTGGACCACACTCTGCAGTGAGGCCTGTAATGCTCCTTCGTCATCACTCGAAGGAGATCCAATCAACGAGCTATCTTCAGGACCTATTTTCCCTCGATCCTTGAAGAGTTTTCCACTTCACGTATCTCTGAACATCAAGGCAATGACATAACCCATTTTTCACACAACATCATCTTAATCCAGATATTCAAATATTTTAGGTACTTACCTCATGTCCTTTGAAGAAGCATCGCTTTGCTTCACTGTAGCTAACTGAGGTATGAACCACGAATTCTATAAAAAATCCTCCTATAAACTGATCAAGCCAATAATCAACAGTGGACATGATCTTATCTTCATATTCTTCCAACCTCCGAACTAGCTCTGGAGTCCACACTATTGGACCGTCAAGTCTCCACCTTCCTTGGCCATCTGCCAATTTAGATATCCACTCGAATATATTGATCGAGAAGGTGCAAAAGAAATTTTCACATATTTTTGTGTACAAATATTTGCCTAACCACTATTCTTTTGATAAGCATAGATTCCTTTTTTCTTGTGCCATGAATTCATGGATATTTCTATCCAACCACTTCTCATTTTCCTTTTTGGTCAAATTCTAGTGATGCGACATCACACATCTCCTTCGGCAGATCCCGGTCCTAGCAACAAAACCATTTTTTGGCTTAGTGGGTCCTGACCCAGGTTCAGAGTTAGTTTTGCCAAACAAAACCCTAAACTAATGGCCCTTTAGGCATCAACCCGCTTAGCGTGGACAAAAGTCTCACCCAAAGCAGTATGGGGGGATGCTGGAACCTAGTTTCTGCATCCAAAGATCAATATGATGTCTTTTTATGCCTGAGATATACCTCTATACAGATCTATAAGCCCTTAGGGCTTGGTACTATAACTCCCTTCAGACGGCCCCTAAGCCTCCATGAAGGTCAAGAATCAACTTTTGCAGACCCTGAGTAGATGAATTACCTACTTACGCGCACCATAAATTATCCTTAGATCATAATCTACTCAGATCTACTTAAGTGCTTGACAAACATAACAGAATGTATTATGATCTTCACATAAATACTTAACATGAATTGCGTTCATTTTATAAGACTTATCTAGTAGTTTCACGCATCAATATATCATTGTTTCATAAAGACATTATCTCATTGCAACATATATCACAAACATAAACAGCAAAAGGAACCAGATAAAACATATGAATTTCTCCAACAATCTTCTTTATTGATCTTTAGTATAAGGTTACAGACTCAAAACTTCCCTGCGCATTCAACTATAGTGGTCTGCGCACTCAGCTATAGACACTATTCTAGGCCTCTATGCACTTTATTTGCAGAGCCTTTTCCCCTCTAAGACTTACTTTCATGCCCTAACTCTCTAAGACTCCATTCCTTGTACCCATAGACATAGACTCTCTCTGCTTTAGACACTCTGAGACACACCTATTTATACAATCCCATGGTCCGCCGACCATGGGTAGATCTCAAAAACTAACTCAACTTTACATAAATGAGGGTAAAAACCCTTTTTGAGTCCAAACTAACTACGCGATTCGCATCCACAATTCGTAGATACTTTACATATTTTTATCAACCTTTACATCAAAACTTGGGTTTTTAACCAAAAACTGACCCAGGGGACCCCATCCCAACAGAGACATCAAAATTAATTTATGATAAGCTAGTAGAGCTATTCACGATATCCACCACTGAAGAAGTATTATCTTTGAGGAATGAATTATACAATATGAAGATAACAAAGGAAGGAAAAACTACCTACTTCATGAAAATATCTGAGATGAAAGATCAACTTCAAGAGCTTGGGGAAGTCATGTCTGACAGAGAGATGACAACTATTGTACTCAATGCTCTACCTGAGGAGTGGGGAAACTTCACATCAAGCATTTATTCTAAGAAGGAAGAAAACACTCTCAGTGATATGTGGTCTCTATGTAGAACAAAGGAGACTAGACTTAAGGCGAAAGAAGAAGCAGGATCAAAGGAGCAAGTATTTGCTACCATGGCCAAAAGAAAAGGTAAATTTGGCAAGTTTGGTCCATGAAGAACAAATAAAAAAGGCATATCTAAGATCCAATGTTTTGGATTCCAATAATATGGACACTACAAAAGGAATTGTCCCAAGCTTAATAAAGACAACAACAACAAGAGAAAGAGAGAAGAAGCTCATATAACTCAAGAGGTGGAAGAGGAAGGAAAGAAGCAAAATAAGGAATATCCTCCAAATCTCTACTATGACTAGGTCAAACTCTTTTCTTCTAGACTTATTTCAAAGTTTTGAGTAGAATAGGATCATGTAGGAATAATCTAAATTGCATGGCTAGAATCGCCCTCTAAGATCTAGCAACATGATGTACATGAAGTTCTAGACACTCATGTAGATGTATCATTTATGAGAAGAACAAAAATTCATAAGTAGGAATATCTTCTAGAATATGGAAGCATGGAAAATATAGCTCAAATACATTCATGTAGAAGGAGCATACCTAGAATAGGACCTCATATATGATAGAAGAAAACTTGATCATGATAAGAAACATAGAGGACCCAAATCATCAAACCTAGGAAATATTTGCAAGGTGAGGATCTTTAAGATCATATGATGGAATATTCAAGAGAAGGTTCATGAACCAAGGTAGATGTCTCATTGGGAATCCCACTCATAGGATTCAGGAAAAGGGATGATATGCAGGTAGGCTAAGATGAAGCAAGAATGGCTACATCAAATAATGATCAAGGATGATCAAGATGAGGTATGTATGAATCAAATTTTAAGTCATGTCATCATTTTATATTATTGAGTGATGGGTATAGTTCTATAACATGATCAAGCATGGAAGGATATCTTTCACCAAGAACATGCTCAAAGGCATGTACCACAATGTAATGAAGGTCAACAAAAGAACATGTTCACATAAGGAGCATAAAATTGCTAGCTAAGAAGCAAGAAGAAATGCTGACAAGTCCAGAAAGCAAGGGATGAAGGAATTTTTCCATGAGAAGCATAATGTGGTTGATCAATCTATCTAAGAAGAAGAAAATGAAGAAAGAGATCATGCATGTGAATAACATCATGATCATCAAGAATTATTATCTGACAAAATGACTTGAAAGATATCTTCCGAAAGAAGGCAGGATAACTCTGTTGAAAGAAGAAAGGACCCTTGACACCTCTGAAGGCCTTGGAGATATAAAAGGTGCAAATAACTAATTATACTCTATGAATATTTTGTAATGAAGAAGCCATCAAACAAAAGGGAAAACAATGTTGAAGCAATATCAGGATGAAGTCAAGATGGGATACTAGGTCAAAGCATATAACCTAGCAAGTATGATGGAGCATCCATGAGGAGAGCATTCCGAAGCATGGACAATATGGAAAAGGAGTAGCCAATATGAATAGAAGAACCTGATAGCCACTTTCCATGAAGCAATGACATGACTAACCAAGAAGGAAATTTGTTGGAAATAATACTGAGAGGGGGGGTGAATCAGTGTTATAAGGTCAATTATTTTTCAATTCATACACGGATTTGTATATGCTACTTAGGTTAGTGAAACCAGCGTATATATGAAACTTCGGTTAAGGAAACTAGCGTATAACTTATAATTTAATTATTCTTCAGATGCCGATGTTAAGACCATATAAACATTAACCAGGAATAGAAAAATAATGCAGACAGTCACACACAAGAACACAAGATATAAGGTGGAAACCCAATGTGGGTGAAAACCACCTTCTACAATTTGTCTCTATTTTCTTTCAATTAGAAACTTCTTTTTACAATAATTCTGTACTGGTGCAATCTTATACCAGTACGCAGGCTGCAACCTGCATAAGACTACAACCTTCTCTCGTTCTCTAGCTTCTCCTAGAAGGGAGCTACAACTGCCTTAGCTCTTGTACTAGCTGAGGTACTAGTATGTAGGTGTTGACCTACATAAGGCTACAACCTTCTCTTTTCTTCCAGGGACCACGTTTCATAAATTTTCAGACTGGATCCATGAATATCATCAATCAAACATCAAGTGTATCTACATCAATCAATCTCCTTTGTACAAACCAAAATAGAATCAACCAAAAACTTCTTAGAATGTTGTAACCAGAAAATAGTAATAGTAACCAGACACCAATTCTAAACTCAGAACATTGCAGCAATAAATAGAAGCATCTAAAGCATATTTCACGAGACGTACGCTACTTCAAAATGAGAAATATGCATACATACGCATCTGTCTCAAGACTAACCAACGTATACGTTATTTTTTTTCTCGCTGAACCTACGTGTATACGTGCCTCTGATGTGTCGAACCTACGTACATATCTATAAAAGATAATTGACCTCTTTTCACTTAATCAGACATCAGTTATACCCATATTATCAGATTTATAGATCTAACCATGTGCCAATTATAACAAATCAAGAATCACACAATGATACTACTATTCAAGCCTTAAAATCTTGATCCACCAATAGAACTTATCCATCTTTTAGCGCTCAGGTTCCTCCTTGGTTCAGGTCCAGCAATGCAACATAAACCAATCACTAGTTTTCCAGATCTTGCTCCTCTTAAGATATTCAACAGTTTTGTCGATCCCATTGCCAAATGATTTCCTTTCCCTTTTATAGCCTTAGGCCTTACTCAAACCATGGTCCAAAACCATTATAGAACCAATACTAGGGACCCAATACCTGGGTTCAACACTTTGGATGCAATACCAAGGACCAAAACCATAGGTTCAAATATGTTGGTCTAAATACCATGGACCAACCATAATTTTTCCCACATGTACACACTTTTCTTTGCATGAAAGTGTGTGCATACATATATGCGCCTTTTGATTAGAAATCTCGCGTGTATACACGCCTTTGTTACGAGGAACCTCCATATACCTCATTTTCTTTCATTCTGAAAGCTTGAACTGTGATATGCCATTTGAGTGAGTTGCCATCAAGGACAACACCTATGCCATAGAGCCAAACCTGTGTCATAATGCCAACAAAATTGATGGATGGATGGTGCCCTACTGACAAGAAGTTTGATCAAAGACTTCATGACATCAAGAAAGGAAGGAGATCATGCAGTTGAAGAACCCACAAAGAAGAAATTGCTGATGAAGGAAAGAGTCCCCAGTTAAGGGAGAGATCTGACAAGTCCCTGGTCAAGAGGGAGTTTTGAGTCACCCCTGATTACATGGGATTGATTATTGTGTTTTCCATGTCATGGATCATACAAGACTAATAGCCATAAGTCTAGATGAAGGCCATGAATGGAAATGTAGACACAACATTCTTGTCTTCACTTGGGAAGAAATAATGGGAGATGAAGGCCATGAATGGAAATGTAGACACAACATTCTTGTCTTCATTTGGGAAGAAATAATGGGAGGATTAGGTAATCATCTGGCATTCGATACTCTTTGAGGATGTGTAGGGCATCCAAGACAAGAGTAGGCAAGAGGACCGATATTATTTGAGGGCTAGGAACCCAAGATAAGAATAGTCCTAGAAGGTCATACTCGAGAACACCTGGGTGGGTATGTACCTTGAGAGACAATGATGACGGTGTTTATAAATCATTGGTCTCACTAACATTGTGGTTCATGTTATCGTAAAGAGATGGAGTTGTTAATCAAGCCTTGCACTATGACAATGTTGATGAATATGATGCTATAATAGAGCGATTGCTAATCCAGTTTCTCTTATGTGAATTCTTCAAGATTGAAAATTGCCAAACACCTTGTAATGTTGTATGAATACCTCCCTAGTTAAGAGGGAGTGTTGGAGAAGATGTAACTAGGTTCGGTCTTCATATATGTAATTTTGATATTTGTACTTATTAAAGAAAAGAGGATTTTTTTTTTTGTATTATTTGTTAATGAGTTTCTTGCTCATTGAAAATAGGTTAAGCACATTTTGAAGTGCTTATAAAGAGTCAAAGTCAAACTGTAATTGAAAAGACCCTTTAAGGGCATGTTACATCATGTAAGTCATCATACAAGGTCAAGTAAGTAAATCCAATCATGTTCAAATCCTCTCCTATCTCCAAAGAAGTCTACAAGTAGAAAAAACAATGAAGAAATGTGAAATATAATGCAACTGTTAAGTCGGCCTAGAAGATAGTCAAGTCAACCTAATGGATAGTCATGTTGGCTTGAGAGAGGAGGGGCAGACCTCCTCATTTGGATAGATACACTCAAGTTTTGAAATCAGCAAGAAAGGACGTGAAAAAAGGGAAGAAGGACAACCAAGTAAAGATGGATAAGAAGTCTATTATGGTAGTGAAGGAACAAGGAAGAAAAAAAAGTTAAGGGGTTGTTTTCTAGGGTTTTTTCATCCACATGTGTGAAGAAACTAAGGACGATCTATAGAAAGATCAACATGGATACATTCTTTGTGGTTTGGGCTAGCTATTTGGTCAACAAAGGTCTCCCACTCCAACATTGAAGGAAGCCTCACAAGTGAAGCATAAGGGACTAGTTTTAGGGTCATACATAGTCACACGTGTGAAAATCTAAAGCTGTTCCCATGACTAGGGTAGTAGAAACCTACAGTCACACCTCAACCCTTGGTTGAGGTTGAAACTAGGCATATAAGGCCGAGTACACTAGCATAGAAGAAATAACTTCAAGTGAGGAAGAAGGGCACTCCAACAAAGAATAAAAGGAGGCTACAGTAATCACACATGCGAGGTGCAAGAAGGGCTTGAAAACAATATAGGGTAGTAGAATAAGAGGCCTATTTCAGATGAGAATTTGGGTCTATAAAGTCTCCTAAGGACAACAAAGAAGGATCTCCTTATAAAAAATAAGAGGAGCCCTAATATTTTAGGGTATCCTAACCTAGAAGACAAATTGTTGGAAGAAAAAGTGCCGGAAGAAGTACCGTAAGATGTGCCAGAAGTGATAATGCAGAAAGAGGAAGGATTTGACTTATGCTTGGAGGAGATCTTAGTTAAGGGTCTAAGGTTTGGCAGTTGTTCAAATAAGAAGCTTCAATAGGAGAAAACTTATAAAGGGTTTCCCTCTCAAGAGTGGAGAGGGTTTTTCCCTTGCAGAGAGACAAATTCTGTGTTCTTGTTATTTTGTTTTGGTAGCAGTTTGATGAAGCACACACATATGCACTAATAAGACGAAGAAGAAGTATCAGCTAACTAAGAAAAGTAAAAATACTTCACAAATTGTGATCAAGTCTCAGAGAATCATCAAAACACTACTTTTCCCTATATTTCCTTGTATTTGGTTAAGCTAGATTTCCAAATAGAATCAAAGATGAGTGGGATGGTCTTAGTATTATTCACAAGGCCTAGGAATCTGGGGATGGGATACACGATAAATCCTAGTTGTGAACACCTCGGTTGAGCCTAGGAATCATTGACTGGTGAATGGTGGGATACACGGTAAAGCTCAGAGGTGAATAACCTTGATTGGGCCTAGGAATCCCTTGAACGATAATCGCAAGATAAATGGTAAAGTCTAGAGGGTGGTGAACTCATAAGCCTAGGAATAACTTGATCATTGATGGTGGTATACATGGTAAATATGAGAGGTTGAGATAGAAAAATTCCTCATGGTCTAGGTGGAGAGATCTAGAGGCATCCATGCTTTTTTAGGGCATAGTGATCCGGTGGGGATTATGGTAAAGACTGGTTGTATTGATGAATTTTTGGGCCAAGGAATCCCCTGGTGGGATATACGATAAATCTTGAGGAAGCCCTGGTTGGTTTTTTAGTGAGTCCCACATTCATGCTTAGAATATGGCATTAGGGTGATTGGCTGAAAGAAATATTTGGTTTAACCCAATTTATGGTCAGGTGGTTTGTGGAAGTCTTAAACCTGGTTGGCTTATGAATCCATCAATAAGAGATCCTTCTCCTTGGTATTTCATGTGTCAATGTACTGGTTCATATGTGATTTTTTATGCCTATTGTATCCTTGTTATTTTTGTCGGTTATATGATGTTTATGAGTATGTTTTATGACAAACTTGATGTATGGATCTCATCATGTTTTGAATAGAAAATGTGTACAATAAATATATGAGCTAACATATGATAATGCAATGATTTTGATAAGGCAACAATTCTTCTTTTTGAATCTTAGATAAGTATGGGACCCTTATGCTCAAATATGTAATATTGACCTGTAGATCACATATTTGTGACATGTTTAATGAAATGCTTGTCATGGCTAGTAGGGGTCAGATCAAGTACTTGTACCAATGATTTTTTTAGTAGCCTTATTCCAATATTATTTATCATTTCTAAAAGTTTCATGAAGTTTTAAGCAGTGGCTTGAGACCTAGCCCTGAAAAAGTGGCTCAAAATATGGGGTCGTTGGCTCAAAAATGGTTGAAAAAGTCCACAGTCGTTGTCATGCCTTGCTCTGGGAACGAATAGAAGGCCTCAGTCAAATGCATGGCTTTTCATGGGAGCGGTTGACGATCCAGATTAGTAAAACTTTAAGTTGTCTTAGGGGTAAGCACTTGAAAGGGTTGGTAGCCTCCTAAAGGGTTTATAGCTCCTGAGGTAGGTTAGATTGGTTTGGTTTTGTCGGTTCAATGTATTTAATTGTACATTGGGAGTTGAATCATATCATAGTAGCCTCTCATCACGTGTTTACCCCAGCAGACTGGTTACTTGGGTAAATGTGGGAGGAGGGTATTAGATGTGACATGGGAGAAAAAAAATAGAGCATCACTTTGTTGGTGCTTTTGAAAAAAACTATATAATCCGTACATGATTTATGATTCCTCTATGGCATGTGGTTTCTATCTTAAATTATCTTTCATGAACATCTTTTTAACAAGGTAACACCATTCTTATTTTTTTCCATTCTTTTCCATTAGAAATTCTTTGCAATGGTTTTTTTACCAAATACTAGTTGTAGAGTTGAAGAAGAATTTCTTAATAAAATGCAATATCTCATTCTAGACTAAGTTATATACTTATGTAATCTTCTATAACATTTCCAGAACCACAGGGAAAGAGGATTTGTATTATTTTGGTGGTTTTAGATCTAAAAAATAGCCCTGGTAGTATTCAAATCTTTAAAGGTTTGGATAAATCTAAAATACGTTTCCTTGTACCTAAAAGAACAATTCCCCTAGAGTTATCTCAATCAACACAAATCTATCAAGGATAATTGTGGAATATGATTTGGAAAAGTAAACTTATGTTATAGTGGTAGCATTAGTTTTAGAAGTCCTTTTATGCTAGATTTCATACACCAGTAGTGTGGGGGGTTGGGGGGGGGGGGGGGGGGGGGACCTATAGTTTGGGTTGCTTCAGAATACTTCTAAAATTAGAACACCTAGAAGTATAATGGTAACTAGACTTCTATTAAGCGAGTTACAACAATAATCTTCAACATATAAAATTATTTTTTGAGTTGTATAACTACCATCACTCCTCTAGGCTTTGTCTGAAAACAACATTGTTGTATATAACTTAGATATTTGTTGAATTTTCACTCTATCCATTGTATAAACCTACAAGAGCGCTAGAATCCATTATTTATATACAAATGTGTCACACAAAATTTTTGGAATCATGTGTAAGAAGCATATTTGAACATAACCATTCAATATATTATTGTTGGAACTTTACCTTGAAATATTATGCTTATTACCAAAAACAATATACTCTAAGGAATTTTTAGGAAGAGGATACTATGAGTTGGAAATTATGTTGTGTATTCATGATAATTAGATCAACATATTAAGATCAATTTCAACAGTTAGGTTTGTCTGAAGAGGAATTTTGGAAAGTATTTATTGGTGGAAACAATATATCACATCTACTTTTTCTTGAATGGTAACTTCTAATATCAAATACATGTATGCATATGGAACTCCAAATATATGTATGTGTGTAGTTGATCGCTAGCTAAAGACATGAATTGCACCATGTTATAGTTCAAGTTCTTTTGCTCCATAAAATCCAACCATACACTTGGGGTAGTATTGGTTTTATGATGCTTTTCCAAAGTGTTCCCAATTTTCATTTCTTCTAACATGCATGCTCTAAGTATGTTTCTAACCTCCCTTGCACTTGTTGTATTTGGGGCTACTAATATACCCGACTTTCATACTTATTCATTTTTAAGGAAAACTGATGAATTCCCTTAAAGAGAAGTAGGTGATCCATACTCAAGGTATTGATTATTATTTATGTTCCCCTACTCGTAAATATAACAAAAGGGTACCTTTAAAAATAACTTCACCTCCAAGATGTCCTCTGCTACCAAGAAAAGTGCTTAGAATGGACCCTTTTATATTGTAGAAAATCTCGATGCAATCTATCATTCACTTATTATGGAAGAGCTGCTAAAAAAAAGTTAACAACATCCACAAAGATTGGATCCCCATGGACTATGTGCAAGAAGTTCAATGATTGTCTAGAATAGACTATTACAAAATGGATCTAGAGTGAGGACAAGTGGATATCATGAGTCATAGTAACCCAGAGCTAGGGATGTTATTTCTCAGCACTTTAATATTTTCCTTAGTTATCTTGAAGGTATTCAATACTAGTTTTAATTGAGGGCATATATTCTTGTGTATAGTTGGGCTTCTTGTAGAGGTTTAACCACACCTCATATCATTGGCTTCCTTTCCTCTCATATAAATAGAGGAAGGAGAGAGTATTCTTATATATTGAATATTTTATCATATTATCTTATAGTGTGGGTGGTGTACTGAACTTGCCCCTTTTTCCCTTTGTACTCTTCATCACATTATCTCTCTATCTAGGAGTGTTAAGTTCTTGGAGCATTTCAAGGTTCTACTAGGGTTAGTATTTGATCCTAAAGGAGACAAAGAATCCAGTGTTTGTTGTAAACCTCAAAGGATAAGAAAGATTTTTTACTTTAGGTTCTTTGAGAGAATAACACTAAGGTATTGGTGATGATACAACTTGGATGCATTTTGGAGACAAGTGTTGAAGCCCAAAAGAACCTACTAGTGTGGATGCTAAAAAAGAAAACTTCAAGGCAACAAAAAAAAACAAAATAAAATCATAAGAAAATTTTACCTTACCCCGTTCTCATAATCACATGATGAGAGTTGGGTAATATAGTAACCACCTCAAGTTAATTGAGGGGATGCATTACAAAGGTGAAGTGCTTCTGCTAGTGCCAAACCCCATTCATTTGTGCTATTTTGATAGTGTCCTCTTCCATAATAGTAAATTTTGTAGCCACAATATTCTCTTGTTTATCCACTTCCTTCTCTATTACAGGAACATTCATAGATTCCTATCTCCATATTCATGGATCTCACTGTTGGAAATGATAACTCAGATTGGTCTTCATACTTACGTGAAGAAATCATTTATTTGTCAAAAAGGAAATTTGAATTGTATTATGTCCCATTTTGACAATTGAAAGAAAACAAAATTTGAATTTTATAAGTAATGTTTTTCCTCCAAGTTTCCAAGTCATCTCTCCTTGGAGACATGTCAGCTCAACCCTATGAGGCACCCTTTTAGAGATGGGAAAAACTATATATTGGCTATTGTGCTCCTCCATTTGGGTATGATTTCATGGATATTCTATAGTAGAGTTCAAACATCTATGGAAGATGAAATTCTAACCTGTAACTATGAGATATACAAGCTACTATGGAGCCATTTCTTTACAAGATATTGTGGAGCCCTTTCTATGATAATATACTAACTATTGTGGAGTCCTTCCTATGGAAGTATACGAGCTACTATGGAGCCTTTCTATGATAGTATATGAACTATTGTGGAGTCCTTTCTATGACAATATGCAAGCTATTGTGGATACCTTTTTGTAATAGTATGTGAGCCAATACAGAGCCCTTTCTATGAGTAGTAAGTGAGCTCCTGTGATATATCTCTATAATGTTCTTTGAAGAAATCTATGGACAAACCTATGGAAAAACCTATGAAAAATTCTATGAAGGAAGATGTTGTGTGGTGGAGGTCTAACTTGGAACCTTAGACATTGGTTGTTGAGTGTGGAGCATGATTGTTCAGAGGTCTTTGTTTCAACCGGATGTATACCCCAAGAAGTTTGTACACCCCTCCACATGGGGGTCACTTGTCCCCCTCGTGGGGGTCTGGGGGCCTGCAGTCCCCCGGCGAGGGTTCACGGGCAGCGCCCCTGAAGCTAAAAACATATGTCAAATTGCCTTGTAAAAGTATAGTAATTTCTAGTCAATCTAGGCCATTCATTAGGTGGATTATTTGACAGTAGAGCTTATGTTTATTTTAGGGTTTTTCCCTAGAAGGCAACCCTTCTCTTTGTATGAGGGCATTGTATTTGAGGTTGTATAATAGATGTGTATTCTCTGAGCGATAAACAGAGAGGTGAGACTATGAGAGAAAATAGAGGATATTACAGCGCATCTACTGTAGGTTGTGTCTCTTTATTTTGCTAGATAATAGAAAGGAAGGATTGGTTGTTCGGGGTGGATGTAGCCCAAACTGGGTGAACCATGTATATCTGTGTCTCTCTTGTTTTATGCGTTTTCTATGTTTATATTTCTGCAACATTTTATGTGTTCCATTGCTCCGTAATATATAATTTTCTAACATAACTATATTTCCTTGGATTTTCTATGACTATGTAAGGAAATGTTTGGTGGGTTTTCCCCTTGGTTGGGTTTTTCCCTGGATTAGAGCCTAATATATGGTGTCTCTTGTCTCTTATTTTATTTAATTATATTCTAATGGTAATTACTTGATGAAAAATATTAATAAATCAAGAAGAAACATAATAATTATCACAAGTAATTATCATGTTAAATAATTCACCATTTACACTAGAATTCTAACATGGTATCAAAGCTATGGTAAGGAAAAGAGTTATTCAAGATCCAATATGAAGGAAGTACGAAGTTTGTGCACTCTCAAAATGAAGTCTAAATTCTCTATTACTATGAAAAATTTCTAAATTAATGAAAGTTTTGTGATTATATCCAAAAATATGAGTTTATCACCTTCAAATTTATAGGCCAAGAATATTTCTCCGTGCTAAGAAAAATCCATTACTACAGGTTCGAATTTCAAGAACAAGAGTCCCTATGATATATTGTGCATCCAAGGAGTAGTAGGAAATTTGTCAATGAGGAATGTTGGCTTAGGGGGTCCTAACCCAGGTTCAGAGTCAGTTGCACCAAACAAATCCATACACTACTGGCCCTTTCGGCATCAGTCTGCAGTGCATAGACTGAAGTCTCACCCGAAGCGGTAGGGGGGATGCTGGAACCAAGTTCTCTCACCCAGAGATCAATGTGATGTCCTTTTGTGACCTAGATATGCCTTCGCACATATCTTTAAGCCCTTATGGCTTATCGCTATAACTTCCTTCAATTGGCCTCTAGACTTCTGCGAAGGTCTACGATTGACTTTTACAGACCCTAAACAGGTCAATTAGTTGTTTACGCACACCCAAGATTACCCTTGGATTAGTAATTACTCAGGTCTACCTAAGTGTTTAATAAATTTAACAGAAAGTGTTAGGATCTTCACATAATCACTTAACATTAATTGCATCCAGATAGTAATAAAGATCAAGTAAAGTCGTGCATCAATGCCTCATTATTTCATAAAGACATCATTCATCACAACATATATGGAAATCATACATAATAGAAGTAAAGATATAAAACATAGGAATTTCTATAACAATATTCTTTATTGATCTTCAGTATAGGTTTACAGAAAATACTTCCCTGCGCATTCAACTGTAGGGGTCTGTGCACTCAGCTGCAGAAACTACTCTAGGCCTCTGCACACTCAACTACAGAGCCTATTCCCCCTTTAAAACTTACTTCTTCGCGCTAGAATTCTTCACTCGTACCCATAGACAAACTTAGACTACTGCCTTAGAATCTCTAAGACACACCTATTTATACAATCCCATGGTCTACAGACCATGGGTAGATCTTCAAAAATTAACTCAAGTTTACATAAAGGAGGGTAAAACCCTTTTTTACTCCTAATTAGCTACACGCTCCATGACCACAATTTGTAGAGACTTTTCATCTTTTTACATCAAAATTTGGGCTTTTGCCCCAAAATTGACCCCATGGGACCCCATCTCAATAGGACCCCAACAAAAAGGTCGTGACTTGCCCTCGAGTCACTCAGCTGGTTCAGTAATATACTTACAAAGATCCCCCAGCTCCACCTGCACAACTGCTATTTCATCTGTGCTCTACGTGGCTGCTTGCGTCACTTGTTCCACTAACTGCTTTGTGGCTGGTCCTTTTCCAACTCGCTTGATCTTCTACTATGTAAGCTACAAATTCACCAGATTTTCATGTATGTTGGCCGAGATTAGATAGGCTTCATCCAAACAAGGACCCAACTATTCCTTAAGGATTGCTTCCTTTTTCTGTGTGATTTCTACTTATGCAAGGAGCTGCTTTGCCTCCTACAACTTGGAGAGGTGTTGCACTGTAAAAATGGTGCACACCATCACCCTAACCTCATCGTATTGCTGCTGGAGTTTGCAAATATCTCTATTCAAAATCTACGTGGTGGGATCTTCCTATAGAGCTGTCACCACTTCCATGGCCTATTCAAATAAAGCTGTGTAGTTAACAACCACGTCATCCATAGTAGAAATTCCCTTCTTGATGGTAGCTTCATGTTGTTCCCTGACTTCAGGTGGAGTGGAAGGCGATGACTTGAGTTCTAGATCCATGATTTTCATGTTGAGTTCAAATTGATCTCTGGCCACCTCTGCCTCAGTATTGCGGATGCCCGCAATGAGTTTCCGGATCTTGGTCTCTAGTTATGCTTCCTCAGGGATGTGCAACTTCAGAATTATTCGGCACACCTCTGCAACTGCTGCCACCAACTGAGCATTCTGCTCCTTGATTCTATCTATTTCTTTCAGAGTCTCCATCTTCTCAGTGAACATTTGTTCATTTTTCACCCTGTACTCACTAATTAAACTGAGAGCATTCTTCTCTCGTGCTCTCAATTCTGCTGTCACACATGTCCACAGCGCGTGAAGATATTCATTGGGGAGTGCTACAATGTTGAGGTTGATGTTCTTCAGAGTACTCATGATGACCTTGTCATCAGTCGATTCCATGCTCAGGGATCCTTCAGGCAGTGCGACTGTCCTGAGATCCACTGTCCTAACCAACTCTACATCCTGACTGGTCCTTGGTGCTAGGCTCATTTACGCGGTGCTACCTTGTCCTGTGCCCACCTGAATTTGGATGGTCTAGATCAGGATAGTGGATCTCAAGATGGGGAGCACCAGTCTACCAGGCAATGCTTAATGACTTCCTAAATCACATCCTATGTGGCGAGATATGGCAGAACAAACCAATTTTTCCCTGGATCCTTCTGCACCCTGATATAGACGCGATTGAAGTCTGACTTGAACTCTTCATACTTTGATAACTGCTCATACACGGTTGGGGACACCATGGCCACTGGTTGATGGCCATGCATATGCTTGCCTCCATCAAAATCGAGAATATTTTTGTTTTTGTAACCCGTGCGGGGTCCTTCGTGGCCCAAAGGGAGGAAAATTATGTAGCCTTCGACAAACCTACCTCCAATGGGGGGAACTGACTATCCTCCGACAGCTCCCAAGAAACCAGCACAATAGAGAGTAGCAACCATGCGTAGTGGAAGGTATTTCTCTTGTCTTGAGCCTTGCGACAATTCACAAGGAACTCACTACATAGATAGCATGAATAGTTAAACTGCACACCCTCCATGCATTGTGCAGCTAACGAGATCATGGGTGCCATAACCTCATCCGCTTGACACTTCCTTATGATCTTACCAGCTAGTATTTGCATCACAATTTCCACCGTAGGGGTTGTTGATGGATGTTGTGGAGTACTCGCACGACTTCTTAATAAGCTCAAATTTCTCCTTCATCTTCTCTGCCAAGTCTTTCTTGCCTTTCTTTCCACCAAACTCTTTGGCTAGATTTAAGCGTTCATGTGGAAGGAGTGCGATCCTATGGATGAGTATGTCTGTGATGGGGATAGGTGTGCCAAGCTATAAGCACCCATCGTGCACTAGAGTCAGTAGCTGTCATACATAGGTGGTAGTTATGTTGGAGTGGTGGTAGTGGGGTACCCACAGTAGGTTCAAAAACCTCGCTTTATTTACTCTGCGGATCCACTAAAATGGCTCCAACACCATGACACCAAATTCTTTGTAATACACCCATTTCATGTAATTCTCCATTGCGAGGTGGGGGAACTGCTGATGGTCAGCTATGTCCCGATCCTCCATTTTTAAAAGGGGTACCTAAGATAGGCGTGAACCTTCAAAGGTGATATTTTCCAACAACAAGGGCATATGAATAATGAATTTCTCTGTGTCCGGGTCCTTGGTGACCTTCACCTTTCTTTTACATCGAGGGATATACTCTGGCAACTTGGAAATGGGCTCTGTGCTGTCATCATCTATATCTTCCACACCCTATTCGGCCTCCAAATCTACAAACTTCTCAAGCTTCTTGTCCTTCTTCTGTGCTTGGGTAGCAAAGTGCTTCCTATGTGACTTACGCATTGGCATTTGGCCTTTTCTACTTGTCTTTCTTTGGCTTATGGGTCTTGCGTACTGGTGTAGGTTTCAGCCTAGGTGACCTTGGCGCCATAAGCACAGGATCCGGAGCCTCCATGCTCATAATTTTTGGAGCTGCTCCTTCGGAGGCAACAGTTCCTCTGGTGCTTGCGGTCTCTCCTGGTCATGACATAGTGCTGCAAATAGATTGTTGGGTTTCCTCAGGTAGATTATCAAACACAAAGGTTGTGATCAAATCCTTGAAAACCTTGTGATTCATAAGCGACAGACAACACAATGCAAAAATTATAAGGATGCAAAGTGTTCTCTTTTGGATGGCCACACGTAATTTATAGGAAATTTTCAATTCAAATTTACCATCCCCCCCTGAAATCCATCCATTAATGCTGAATTGGCGGCAGATCTCCAAATATTTCAGCCTTAAATGTCGGCCCCCCCACTCCTCTTAACCACCTCCTCGCTATCAAATCGTGAAAAATGACCCTAACGGCCATTTTCTAGCTGTGTTGCATGGTATCTCCCTCCATAGCGCAACTCCCTTCACGTCGCTTCTGGTATTGTGACATCACCCTTTTTCGTGCGGCCCCTCTATCACGTAGCTCCCAAAATCAGGCAGTGTAATTTATATTCCCACGCTCCCTTGCAACTACCTGGGGCACTAAGACTGTGCTACCATCATGTAGTCATTGAGATGGATCTCCTGCATAGGGCTTCAACAAACTTCTATTCACTTTTCCTGGGAAAGGTTCTCCATTCAGTTTTGTGAGCTGAAACATGCCCCCATTTGCGATTTTTTTTATGACATATGGCCCCAACCAGTGCATCTGAAACTTTCCTAGAAATTTAGCAAACTTACTATCATATAATAAAACCAACTCATTAACCTTGAATGTCTGCAGCTTGATGTGTCGATCCTGCCATGCATTTTCATGTTCCTTTTGTACTTGCTGATGAAATCCAACCAAGAATTTTTCCTCTTCAATCTCCATCAATTTCACGAGCCATTCTTCAAAGGCTCCGCGGTCCGTCATCCCTGTGAAGGCTGGTATGCATAGACTAGGCATGGTATATTCCATAGGCATCATAATTTCTACGCCATAGACCAATCAAAAAGGTGTTTGACCTGTTAGTTTTTTTCAAGTAGTCCTGTATGCCCATAATATTGCTGGTACATGCACATCCCAATCATTCCACTGCATGTTTAAATTCTTTGTCAACGCATTCTCCAATATCTTATTGAAGGCCTCCATTGTTCCATTAGCCTGAGGATGATATGGCATGCTCTTTTGATGATAAACCTAGAATTCTTCAGTCAGCATGCTAATCGCTTCATTGAGGAAGTGTGTACCATGATCACTCATCAACATTTTCGGGCAACAAAACTTGGTTAACACATAGTCAAACAAAAATTTAGTTGTTTTAGCCCCTGTACAATCCTTTACAGGTTGTGCCTCCACCCATCTGGTCAGATACTCTATCGTGGTGATGATATAGCGTGCACCTATTTTCTTACCTGGGGGCTGGATTGGTCCTACAAAGCCAATAGCCCATTTCTAAAATGGTTGTAACAACACCTAAGGATTCAGAGGCATCTCATCCCTTCGCGATGGCCTACCCATTCTCTAATATGCATCACATGCCCTACAGTAGGCTTTAGAATCTTTATGTAATGTAGGCCACCACAACCCAATGCACAAAACCTTCTACGATGTTGCTTTTCCTGCATAATGTCCTCCCATAGCTCCTCCATGAGTTTCAGCAAGGATGCTATTTCGTTCAAAATCGGGCACATACCATCGGAGTATCTCGTCTGATCCCATATTATACAAATGTCCGGTAATTACTGAGAAATCGGCCATGCGTACTATCAATTATTTCTTCTGCTGACTGGTGTAGCCTTCTAGAGTTGTCCTTGTGGTAAAAAAGTGGATAATATCTGAAAAGTCGTTGTCTGCTATGTGCACTGTGAAGAGCTCACGTCAAGCAACCCTTCCTCCAAATTAGTAGGCTCCTCCCACATTTCAATTCGTGACAAATGGTCATGTCCTGCGTTCAACCTTCCTGGCTTGAAAATTACCTCAATGTTGTATTATTGAAACAACAACAACTATCAACATATCTTCCCCCCCAACATAGGCTTATTGACTAGGTACTTCAAGGCGGACTGGTCTCTGTACGTCTTGAAATGTCTGCCCGATAGATAGTGCCTGAACTTTTGGATCGAATACACCATAGCCAATCCCTTGCGCTCTGTCATTGAGTAGTTCTTCTCAGCCTTTGATAACTTTCTTCTTGAAAATTCTATAGGGTGATCCATTTTTCCTTCACCATCCTGTGTCAACACTACTCCCAACGCAATACACAAGGCATCAACATGCACATGGAATTCCTTCTTCCAATCTGGGAAGAACAAGATTAGCGTGGTGACCATATTTTCCTTCAAGACATCCAGATTGTGCTGACATTCTTCATCCCAACATAATGTAACATCCTTCTTCAACAACTTTTCCATGGGCACAAGAATCTAGGCATAAGCTTTGATGAACTTTCGATAATATGCAGTATGGCCCAACATTGCACCCAACTGTTTGATGCTCCTTGGGGCTTCCAAATTGATTATTACCGTGATCTTGGTAGGGTCCACCATTATTCCTTGCTTTCATACCACATGACCCAGTAAAATCCCAAAGGGGATACAAAATAATAACTTCTTCAAGTCTAGCATGGTTTGATATCTTTGGCACATATCCAACATTAATCGTAGACTAGCTACATGGCACTTGAGCAACCCAAACACTATCTAGTCATCAAAATATACCTCCAATAATTTGTGAATAAACTCTTTGAACGCCACGAAGACTACGTGAGAGAATATTGCCTACGCATTCTTGACTCCGAAGGGCATCATCGTATACCGAAAACACCCCCATTCTGTTGCGAAGGTTGTTTTCTCCTGTCTTCTCACGCGATCTTGATCTGATGGTATCTAGAGAACCCATTAGTAAATGAGTAAAAGGTTTTGGGAAAGGATCATGGACACATGCATCATTAAGATTTCTTAGATTTATGAAAATCCTTATCTCTTCCTTTTGCTTCTTTTCCTGAACTACCATTGGGCTCACCTAATTAGATTCCTCCATTGGTACAATAATACTTGCCTCAATCATCTTGTCCAATTCCAAGCAGACCTTTTCCTTGTATTTGGGACTAAGGTGATATGGCCTTTGCTTAACGGGCTTCGAGTCCGATTTAAATATATATCCATAGAATTATCCATAAGTGATATACAGGTTTGAATATTCCTATATCATGATTAGAATCAAGAGTTCTAAAGTTTGAAGGAAGTTAATTCTTCATCAAGATTCCTTTGGTTGATGATCTGAGTTGTTCCAAGTTTTTATCTAGTTTAAAGTTGTACTAATGGTCCCTGATCCAAATAAAAACATATTTTTGGGAACGAGTTCCCCCAAGGACAGTTTTGGGGCTAAAAGCCCATATTTTGGGACAATTTTGCAATAAAGTTATAAAGTCTCTGCATTTTGTGGTCGCAGAGTGTGAAGGTGTCAAGAGTCATAAAGGTTTGTCCGCCCTTATTTTGTAAAGTGTAAAGTCAGCTGTAAAGATCCACCCATGTTCCGCGGACCATGGCTTTGTATAAAAAGGAGCTAAGTAAGTAAGCTCTAAGTAGTTAGTAGTGAAGAATGAAGTGAGGAGTTAAGCAATAGAGTCTTGATAGAGGAGTCTAAGTGTTCT
Organism: Pinus taeda; assembly: GCA_000404065.3. Lineage (NCBI taxonomy): Eukaryota > Viridiplantae > Streptophyta > Pinopsida > Pinales > Pinaceae > Pinus > Pinus taeda. The sequence continues at coordinate 33,471 of APFE030894972.1, forward strand.
CGAGTCTTAGCATAGGTAGAGGCTCTGTAGTTGAGTGCGTAGAGGCCTAGGGTGGAAGTTCACAGCTGAGTGCGCAAACCCCTACAGCTATGTACGCATGGTGGATAGAGTCTGTATTAACTTAAAGATATAAATAAAGAGGAGTATTTTGCAATTACCGTGTATTTAGTTCTTGTTAATGCATCTAATTATATTTCATTTTGGGTTTAAATTACAATGTTTATGTGATGCACAAACATATGTGATTGTATTGGTTAAATGAACGCAAGTAAGGATATCAATTTATGTGGCCCTAACTATGATTGATTAGTAACATAAGTAAAACACTTAAGATAACTTGGGAACCTATATAATATGCTATCATAGTTGTGCGGAAGTACCTGGATCATGGGTTAGGGTTGCGCTAAGGTCAATCGTACACCTTCGCAGAGGTACTGAAGGGTGGAAAAAAGGGTAGATTGACAGAGCCCTAAAGCTTAATGACCTACGTGAAAGTAGGGGAAGAGGGTATAAACAGACATCAAAACCATCTCAGGGTGTAGAAACATGGTTCCAACACCCCCCCATATTGCTTCGAGTGAGACTTCAGTCCGCACTTCACGGGCTGATGCCGAAAGGGCTAGTAGTGTAGGGATTTTTTGGCTAACTAACGCTGAACCTGGGTTAGGACCCACAAAGCCAACAAATGGGTCCGTTGTCGGGACCAGAATCTACATGAGAGATGTGTGATGTTGTATCACTGGAATCCAACTACGAAAGAGGTCGAAGGCTATTTGGATAGGAAGATCCATGAATTCATGGTGCAAGAGAAAAGAAACTCATGGTAGAGAAAGGAACAATGGCTAGACAAGCACCTATATACAGAAATCCACGAGATATTTTTATGTTCCTTTCCAGTTGAGTTATATGAGTGGATCGCAAAACTAGTGGATAGCTAAGGAAGGTGGAGACTTGATGGTCCTATTGTCTGGACCCTAGAGTTAGTACAGAGACTAGAAGCCTTTGAGGATAAGATTTCCCACACTATTAATCATTGGATCGATCATATCATTGGAGGGTTTGTGACTGAATTTGTGGTCGATACCTTAGTCAATTATAGCGAGGCGGAGCGACGCATTCTCAAAGGTCCACGAGGTAAGTACTTGAAGTCTTTAAATACCTAGATTAAGATTTTATTGTGCGAAAATTTAGTTGTGCAACTACCTTAATGTTTGGATCTACGTGGAGTGGAAAGACTTATAGGAATGAAGAAAGAAAGGGTTCTGAATATAACCCATTGATTTCAACTCTATTGGGTGATGAATAGGGAGTAGCGCAGGCTTCTCTGTGAAGTGCAATTCAGTTGATAAAATAGGGATTCCCGCGACTGCCACCTCCACCTACACCACCTCCAACTTCACCACCGTCACCTGCAACTTCGGCCACACCACCACCGCCTCCACCGCAGTTCAATATGGTGAATTCAGTGAAGCTGCCTTTGTTTAAGGACTTAGGAAATGAGGACCTAGACTAGTTATGGTTCATCATAAAAGTTGTGTGGGAAGCTCAGGGCGTCATAGATGATCACATGAAGAACGCAATGTTGGTTAGTGCTTTACAGGATCGTGTGCTAACTTGGAACATCAAGTATTCTAACGATAACCCAAATAATGGGTTGGCAGAGATCTAGACCGCGCTAAATAAAGAGTTTAGTAGGCATAAATCTGAAGCACAGTTGATTGTGGGGCTCAAGGAAATCGCGATGAAACTAGGTGAGACACCTTGGGAATTGGGTCAGAGATTGAAGTGTAAAATTTGTAAAGCTAAATTAACTTAACAGATGGACAACACCGCGAGTGGTTCGTGGCTTTGCTCCTGCCTCACCTAAGGGTTGCACTATCACAATAGAAGATTGCGACTTAGGCAGAGGCCTTGGATATTGCAATTAGATTGCATGAAACACCAATGTAAAATATGAATCTGGGGGTTTAGTACATCCATGCACAATTGCAAATTCTTTGTCTCGAAATGCAAAGTTTGAAGCAGGACAAAATAATTCGACTGGAGGCGCATGAGGAGACATGGTGCTTGAAATGTAAAGGTCATGGGCATGACAAAGACCACTACCCGGTCTTTGCGAACTATATTGCAGGAGGAGGACTGACCAAGCAGGACCAAGCACGGGGTCTGCGTTGTGGTGTGCTATATGTCAGGTAGTAGGGAAACATATGACTGATAACTGTCATTTGCTACAAAAGTTTGTACAAACATTGTAACAACTATTCCTCAACTTTTGTAGGTCAGTAGGTCATAATGAGTTCAATTGCCGAAGTTATGAATTGATGATGGAAAAATCACACACTTATAGAGTTCAGGAAGAAACATGGCCTCCTAACCAAAGTGTTGGGATGGCGCGAATAGGCATTCAGGGGCATGGACGAGGCTGAGGTAGAGGAGGACCTAGCAGAGGTTAGGGACAACTGATTTGTTACAATTTTGGGGGACTAGGACACTATGCCCATGAATGCACTAACCCAATGTGTCCGTAGTGAAAATATTGTATTTAGTTGATCATGAGACGAAGGACTATCCTATGTTGATAGCAAGGATACACGATAAAGGGGTGCTACCACCACAGCCAACTCAAAACCTACAGATGATGAGGGTTGAGGCTCACTAAGAGGATCCAAATGTGAATATAGTTCTCCAAAGTGGAATTGCAATGAGTGATGATAAGGGGAAACAACCTGAAGACAACACATGGGTTCACAAAGCTCCTAAGAAGGAGGTTGAATTTGATTTGGAGTGCGCATGTGAAACATCCATGGAAGCAAAGAAGAGCTTCATTGAGGCCTCTACCTTAGGGAGTCAGGATAATCCTAATCAAAGAATGGACCCTTCTATGCTTACAACCTTTCTAGAGACCTGCATGAAGCTACTATGTGATAGAAAGGCTATGAAGGGGTTACAGGAACTTATAAATATATGCGCTAGAAACACTCTGGGTGAATTGCGCGTGGTACGAAAGATTAGTAATAATAAAGCAAGGACAAGGCGTGAGATGAGACTCATCGTGTAGATAGGGGAATATGAAATGGATTAGGTTATTCTGGATCTAGGGTCAGACGTGAATGTTTTTGTCAAAGCAGACTTGGGAATGGATGGAGAGGCCCGCACTGCAATGGTCTCCAATTCAGTTAAGGATGGCAGATCAACAGAAGATCATCCCCATGGGATGACTGCAAGGAGTAACTGTAGATATTGAAGGCACGAGCAAATTGGTTGATTTTGAAGTAATAGAAATTGTGGATGATAGTAACCCATACCCTGCACTCCTTGGCATTGTTTGGGCTACTGACATGAACAGGGTAATCAACCTAAAGAAGCGAAAGATGATATTTGAATATAAATCACTTTGCCTAATAGTACCCCTAGATCTTGTTAAAGGATTGCACTATACTAAACCAGTCTGTGATTACGAAAGTGATGAAGATTTGGATTGCATATATAAGATAACAACACGAGACAAAGATTGGGTGAATCTGACAGTGAGTGGACGAATTACATGGGATCACATGAGTTCTTGCAACTCAAAATCAGACGACGAATTAGAGCACTGGCAGAATCAACTACATGAAGTAACCACACTAAGTTGTAACATGATGACTTGGTTGCTACGTTGTGTATCGTCAAAGGTAAGAAATCTACCCACTTATGATGTCTTGAATGATGTGGATGTATTTTTGGATGCATTTGAGAGGGAAGTACCAGAGTAGTAGAGCTTCCAGGCTTTGGATTGGGCACTGCGTGCTATGCCCACAAGATAGTGGGGTACACAAAAGGGTAGTTTTGATGATTGGTGCAAGTGTAGGAGGATGATGAGAACATGCTTTGGGAAGCTGAAGGTATGAATGGCAGACAAGTAGGATGGAAAGGATGATCTAAACACACACTTGGTCAAATGGGCTAAGGCATATGGAGTGAAGCCCCAACTTGAATGGGTGCACTTGTTTTGTCACACCTTGGATGTCATCCCGATGAAATGGTACTTGGAGACAGAGCTCCGCCATGACACAGGCGAATGGGATATTCTACATGAAGGGTTCATAATGACATTCAAATTTGAAGATGGGTTTGACTATATTAACGAAGAATTACAAGAAGTTAAAGTAGCAATCTTTAGGATATCGCAGGATCCTTTGGATATGGTTCAACCCAATTGGACCACTCAGCTAAGCCACATGGTGGAATGCTATAATTTGATTGTTGAAGAAGAAGACAAGGACCCACAAAAGATTAATATCCCTGAAACCAAGGGTCACTGCAAGATTGAGGAACCACAGATCGAGAATCCTGATATAACTGCACCGCTGAAGACTAAACAGGTAAATATTGGTATGAAAGTGGAGCCCAAATTCACAAAGATTGGAGATTACTGGGATGATGCGACACTAGATAAGGTCACTGAGTTGCTCCGTGAATACCAATATTTGTTCCCTACCAAATTTATGGAGTTAAAATGGATAATAGGAGACTTGGGAATTATGAATATCATGTTAAAACCCGATGCGAAGCCTGTTAGGTAAAGACCTTACCATCGCAATCCGAAGTATAAGGAGAAGGTCCACTTAAAGTTGGATAAGAAGCTCACGGTAGGCATCATTGAGCCCATTGAAGAATCTGATTGGGTAAGGCCAATGGTGGTATAGGAAAAGAAGTAGAAGGATGAAATAAGGCTATGCGTAGATCTCAGGAAGTTGAATGATGCTTGCTTACATGATCCTTTCCCGACTTCATTCACTGATGAGGTATTGGATAATGTAGGTGGATAGGAAACGTACTCCTTCATTGATGGGTTTTCTGGGTACCATTAGATCAAAATCACCCCTGAATATGGAAGCAAGACAACCTTCACGATTGAATGGGGATGTTTTCAGTACACTGTAATGCCTTTTGGATTAAAGAACGCGCCTATGACTTTCTCACGCATAGTCATTTATGCATTTAAAGACTTCATTCGTAAGTTTTTGGAGGTGTAATTTGATGACTAGACTATGTTTGGGTTGGTAAAACACCACGTGGCTAGTTTGTGCTTAATGCTAGATACTTTTCAAAGGTACTAGATTGCACTCAATCTGAAGAAATGCCTATTTTGTGTTCCTTCTTGGACTCTACTGGGTCATGTGGTTTGTAGACAGGGACTGATGGTAGACCCTATGAAGATCATAATGGTACTTAACTTGGAGGCACCGAGGAGTGTGAAACAGTTGCACACAACCTTGGGACATACTGGGTACTACAAGAAGTTTATCAAGGGCTATGCCCAAACCACCACACCTATGCAGAAGTTGTTGAAAAAGGATATCACGTTCTGTTGGAAGGAGGAATGTTAGAAAAGCTTGGGTGTATTGAAAGGAAAAATGGCCACCGCATCGATTTTAGTCTTCCTTGATTGGAAGAAGGAGTTCTATGTACATGTAGACACATCATGTATAGCACTGGGAGCAGTAGTGACATAGGCTAGCAGAGGAGAATTGGACTACCCTATAACATTCGCAAGTAGGAGGTTATCCAAGGCTGAGAAGAACTATTCCACCACTGAGCGCAAAGGATTACCATGGTATATGCGCTGCAGAAGTTTAGAAACTATTTGTTGTGTGGACATTTTAAGATGTATATAGATCATTCTGTGTTGAAATACCTGGTCAATAAGCCTGTGTTGGGGGGAAGAATCTGTAGATGCTTGTTATTGTTCCAGGAATATGATTTTGAAGTTATTGTGAAGCTTGGACAATTGAACATAGGACTAGACCATTTGTCGCGCATCGAAATGGAGGAAGAGCCCACTAATTTGGAGGAGGAATTGCCTGACGTGCAAATATTTACAGTGTGCATTGTGGATGGTCACTTTGAAGACATCATACACTTCCTAATGAGAGGAATCACCATAGAAGGCTACAACGTCTAACAGAAAAAGGAGTTAGTGGTGTGCATGGCAGAATTTTCTGTCATTGTCGGATACCTGTACAAAATGGGGTCTCATGAAGTATTACTATGATATGTACCAGAGTTTGAAAGGAGCAGTATCCTCGTGGGTGCTCATGGGGGCGGGGTGATAATCAAGGATCTAGGAGCTGACACAAAGGGGTTAGAGATAGGAAGATGTTGAACTAGGCATAGTCTGAATATTAGGATAACCAATCAACTGAGATGAGATGGTTGTAGGTAGTGGAAGTGGTGGTGGAGCAAAGGTGTCCACAAAAGACCATGACCAAATAATAGTCATCGAGACATTAAGAGTGGAAATTAATGAATACATGATAGGAAAGGGTCCAACCTAAACCATTATAGGCCCAAGAGGATCAGTAAGTGGAGGACTAAAATGAGGCAAGAGACCTTCTATAACGCAGTCCTCTTGTAAAAGTGTCTATTGGGAAGAACAACGTGATTCAATATTTGATACTTGAGACTGATTCCCTTGTGTAGTGGGAAAATTTGATTCACTGAAGCTAGACAATTCCTCCAGAGTCAGTGGAGGATGGCCTCTCTATCGTCGAGACAGATGACGAGGGCTGAAGCATTAGAGAATTTTTGAGGTCTAAAATGGGTCTCCTAAGAAATATTATTAGTAGTGGAAATAATAAAATAAGATTAGATTACATCATCAAATTTTAGAGGGAAAAAATCTGCTTTTTCAACTTACCTCCCTAAGGTTTTACTTAAATTTTGAGTGGGTGCGCTCGTTGGATGTGGAATTTAATTTCTCATCCAAGGAGTTCCCATGTTTCATACTTTTGATGGACCTTTCTACATGAAAAATGAGAAATACATGAAAAAACATTATTGCAATCACATTTTTAATGTATTTCTCAAATTTCATGTAGCAGGTCCATCAAAAGTATGAAATATGGGTACTCCTTGGATGAGGAGTTAAATCCCACATCCAATGAGTTCTCCTACTCGAAATTTGAGTAAAATCATAGGGAGATAAGTTGAAAATACAAGTTGAAAATGTAATTTTTTTTTATAATATTTTTACCTTTTTACTCCAAAAATGGTGAATCATCCCCATGGTTGACATAATCATATTGAATCGTATTGGCTCTTATAAATTTGGTTTTGTTTTTACATTTTGTTTTGAGGCCCATTTTTTACCTCAAAATTTCTCTAATTGTAGCCACAATGAATGATATTCTTTAACAAGATTTTAGATTAAGTGTGATATATATATATATATATATATATATATATATATATATATATATTTAGTCTAAGTAGCAAAGAGCACATAGCCAAAAAACAAAAGTTCTAAAAGAGGTCAACAAGAAACCAAGAAAACACTTCTTTTGATAGCCACAGGTTGCTAGAGATGAAACCCAATATCGAAGGGCTATAAGAGAGAGTTGGTCTAATTTAACAATTATGATTACTCTTGAGCTTTTCCCAAACCTTGGTAAGAAGGACCAAGAACACTTGTCAAGATGATTACCCTTCCAAAAACAAAAGATGGAGTAGGTTCGTTTATGGAGGTACCAAGGAAGCCTGCCCTATTCACTTTGTGTTCGTCCCTAGAAGTATGGCCACTAAGTTCACTTCAAAAGATGGACACCGCCAGGGGGGTTGCAGTTGTGGGAAGTATGCTGTGTAAGTAGGATATACGAGTCCCCAACTCAACTTTGATATCCTTGATACATAACATACCCATAAAAATGAAATCCAAGGCGGGATACCTTCTTTCAAACTCCCATGTTTCCTCGCACTTAACTCCCTTGTTAGAGGAGTGGTCCTAGATGATGTAAGCGCATCAAGATTTTCTCTCTTTAATGAGACTAGCTTAAATTTTGCAGTCTTGGGAAGTTGAATCACACAACCTATCCCAAGACTCTAGCCTAAACTAATATGTGTTTATTCTAAAAAAGAGTTGTTGATCAATTTTATGACGAGGTTGATTTTAAGGGTACTTGATTAATGTCTTCAGAGGGGTGTTGACATATGGAATTTGTGAGGCCTAACTCAAACCATGAAAAAAATATGTTTTTCAATTTTAGTTTGAAGAAGAGGACTTAATATAAGGAGAGATTAATTGTATGCCTTTTAAAAACCAAATAGTCCTAATGTAGCTATAACACAAAGTGAATAAATGCAGACATTCAATGCTGAGATAACAAACCCAAACAAACTTTAAAAAACCAACTAAAACAATAGAAATAATTTTCTTTTTATTTTTATTTTTAAAAAATAATGTAATTAAGCTAATTTTAAAAAAAATAAAGCCATGGATGCATGTTTACAATGAAACATATCCCAAAAGAATAGATCCAAATACCAACCACTAAGTGAGAATGCCAAACCATAAAATCCATAGAACTGGTTGGACAACAGAGGTTTGGCCATATAACTTAGGTCCCTGGATCATACAGGAAATTATTATTAGGGGTAACACTCTGTATTAGGTAGTGAAGGGAATTATAACACTATAGAAGGAAATAAAAGGGCACGTTACAACAAATTCACTCAGAAAAAGGGAAAATCTAGGTCAATACAAGGGATGAGAACAAAAGTATTAGCTGCGAGCAAGTAGAATGATAAGAATTCAGGCTAACAAGAATAAATATAAGATGAGAGAGTGAGAGATCCAGATTTAGGAGATTAAAACCAAGAATTAAAGGATGATCCCTAGTGGACTTGCAAATTCTGCTGTAGGGATTATTGCATGGGTGGATGGATAGATAACCCACTCAGGTTCCTTTGAACCTAAGGCAAATAGATCAAGGGATTTGAAGTTGTTCAAATAAGGAACATTCAATCATAACAATGTTAGATGGAATTGACAAAGCAAGGATGAACAGAGACCTATTTATCCTTTCTAAAGCTTTGCTGGAGTAGTTAATGTGGTAGAGAAGGAACCCTTAGCCAAGTCCAAGAATGAGACCTGCACAGGAAATGGACAACAAGTGATCTTCACAACATATATAAACTTCAACAATTCATCATACTAACATATAACAACATATAGAAATCTAATGCATCAATATACAACATTAGTGTAAATCATAGATGTATAACATATAAGATTCAATCATTACACCATGATATAGATAGAACAATAATAGATCTATATTATTAAATCAAAGAAGTAAGATTACAACCATAGTGTTGCAACAATCCTTCCTCCAGCTCCTAACTCCGGTCTCTCTCTCTCAACAATATCTTGGAAGCATAAAATGCATGACTTATCCTCATGATTACAATGGCCTAACATCAAATATATAGGTAATTAGAGGCTCAACTTTCTCCATTTTCTTCACGAGTTCACTTTGGGAAAAATCTAAAAGTTTCCTCTGCTTATTGCTCTTTCCCTACATATTAGTATTTTTTAGGATAGGAAACTTCCAAAGATGATTTTGAGGCAGTTCCTTTGAGCTTTGTAGAAATGAATTTGAGTAAATTACAAAGTCACAATGATTTAACTCGTGATTTTCCTTCGTTATCTCACGAAATTCAGGTAACACGACCTTATTAAAGAGAAGGAACATGCTTTTCTAGGTTAACATGGTCGACTAGTTCACTGAGCCACATTAGCGCACCTTTTGATACTTTTTAGGGTATATTACCATGGAAAATAGGCCTGTAAATTAGGGTTTCACTTCAATCCAAGATGATATTATCCTTTGAGATGATGATGAGGTTTTTCTCGGTGTAACAAGAGGTGGGACTAGAATAGGTATGGATGTAGTATACCCACCAAAGAAGCCTAAAAAATTGGTGTGGAAAGTTCCAAAACCTCCTTTGAGGTTACATCAAGCTCGGTGAAATAACCATAAGGGCCACCAATATATGATACTCCTTTGATCTAGGATGAACGTCCACCTAAGGTGACATAATGGGAGATAGCCCCATCCAAAATTACTTGAGGATTTGTTTAAATTTGATGATAAATGAACAAAGTGTGGGGATACTAAATAGGATGATTGATCACTATGTGCTAGAAATCGCTGACCATGGTAAATAGGAAAGGGAAGCTAATTCTACATAGGTACCTCCAAAGATGATAAAGTTGGTGTTGCATAGAAGGTGCACCAACAGGGAATATCAGTTCAGTGGCCAGATATATGGCTATGATATGGATGATACCATCTTGGATTTGGTTTCTGATGTCATATATTGCCAAAGAATACTTAGGAGTTGATGGACATGCTTAATCTTGTATGGTCACTAATCCAATTACATCTCTCCAATCAATATTGGATATTAATAATCAAACATTAACATATGCGGAAGTGACTATTGACGTAATAAAGAGTTTTGTAGGCTTTAAATTCATCAAAATTTTGGATGATACATATCCTTACTCAACCTTACATGGTATTGATTGGGAATTTGATAACCAGGCTATTATTAACTTGAAGAAGGGGAAAATGGTTTTTGAAGCTGGAGACATATGGGTCGTCATTCCCTTTGATACTGAGGAGAGGGGTTGCTACGTTGAACTACTAAGAGAGGAACTTGACATAGCCAACCTAAATAATATATATAATTAAAAAGCTTTGCGTGACATATGTCAACCCAATTGTCGATAGTACATTGAGCTTGTTAAGCATTAATTCATGTTCATCGAACATAGATGAGGTGCTATAGAACTAGTAGTAGTGCCTCCATAAGGTTTCCACCAAAAGATGTGCTCGTACTACTAGGTCCGTATGATGGCTAAGCACAAAAGTATAGGAATCTCCTCAATGACGGGTTCATTGTAATAACCTTGGCTCAAAATCCATGTAAAAGTATATAAGTCCTCGGTGATGGGACATGTATTGCAAGTTGAATGGTGGGAAAAACATCCTAGTGGGTGTTCAATTTGGTTATTATGGCTAAAGGAAATTGGTAAAGGCAATGACAAAGGGTTTAGAAAGGCATGAGGCATTTATTGGCATTTTATTTATGAAAATAATGGAAATTAGCAGAAAAGGAAGGTGAAAGGTCAGAGGTTTCATGTGAGGAGGAAAATGAAGGAAAATAATAGAAAATGAAGAAAAAGAGGCCTCATTAATAAAAAGGATTCTGAGAATTAGTATGTAAGCTTGGTTAGTTCAGTTTTGGAGCTCTCACTCTAATAGTATTGGACACCTAGATTTTTCTTGGAGCACTCTTGGAGAGTGTGGCATACTTGGAGTTTTGGAGAAAGAAGGCAAAGGAAGAGTAGGAAAGTGCAAGATGACATCAGGATCAACAACTACAACGAGTTTTCCTTGTAGGTACTGAGTTGCATGTATGTTTTCCTCACTAGTTTTGGCATGCATGGCACATGCATGTTGTTTATTGGCCATGAGTTGTCATTGGCATGGAGGATTGCCTAAATTGACAGTGGATTTTCCTAGCCTTGCCATTCATGGATAGCCATGGTGTTGTGGGTTTATTTCTTTGTTTTTTTGGTTGGATTTTATGTTTCCTTTAGCTTGGGTTGAATTACTAGTCCTAGAGCCTTGGTTGGAAAAACGAATTGGAGCCTAACAATAGTTGTGGGTTGAGTTACTAGTCCTAGAGGATGGGTTGCAACACATTCTCTAGAGTCCTGGAAGGATTGGATAGAGACAAATCTGGTGACGGTTTGGTGATGTCCAACTGTGAGGTGGGATCACTATTTGATGGGTTGAGGTGGTTGGACTTTGGAAGCCCTAGATGGTTTTGAATTGATGTCTTTGATCAGATCCCACATTCATGCTTGGAATATGGCACAGGGGTGAATGGTTGAAGAGAGATTTGGCTTAGCCATTCTACAGTCAGATGGAACATGGAAGTCCCATCTTTGGTTTGGATTTTTCATCATTAATATGAGGTTATTTCTCCTTGTTATCTCATGAGTATTATACTGGTTTATATGTGGATTACATGGTTGTTGTTTCCTTGGTATTTTTGTTGTTATTATGCTGGTTATGAATATTTATTATGGCAGTGGCTATGTATGGATCCCATCATGATTTTACTTGTATATGAATGAACAATGTATTTATGGCCTAATGGATGAACTGCAACTAAATTGATAAGGAAACAATGCCTCTAGCAAATCTTAGATAAGTATGAAACCCTTATGCTTAGATATGTTGTTTACACTTGTATATTGCATTAATTCCAAGTGATTGATAGAATTTCAGTTCCGGTTGGGGATAAGGCCTAGTCCTAGTGTTATCACCAAAAAATGATCACCTAGCCATTTCCAACTAGGTGGATCGAAATACACCATGTAGATTTCATTTTACCATAGTAAAATCACTTCCATTGTGGAAAATAATTTAGTAAATCACTTTTATTAAATTATTTTCTGATTTAAATAAAAAAAGCCCCATGAGAATAATTAGATAAATCATTATTTATTTAATTTTCTCTAGGAATGATTATTAAATCATTATTTAACAATTATTCCTTATCACATTTGACTAAATCCCTTAGGAATATTTAAATAAATCACTTTCTATTTAAATTTCCTTATTTTTGTTATTAGAAGAATTGTTAAATCACTATTTAATAATTATTTTGATTTCACACCTTTCTTATTTCTCGCTAAATAATTAATAAATCATTTTATTTGTTAATTATTTATAAATAAATGTATTTAAACATTTTAAATACCTTTCCCATCTCCAATAAATATAATAAAGTATTCCAAGAAGTTAGATCTAAATTTGGTTAATAATATTTTATTATTCTCCAATTTCGAGATTAACTCTATACTTTGCTATAAAAAGGAGGGTTTTTCATTCATTCTTCACCATGATCATAATCATCATCAACATTATCATCATTTTTCTTGAGCTCCCATTTTGAGTTCTTCACTTTTGTTTGGGTTTTTCACATATTGAGAGAGAGAATCAGTTTTTGAAGGATCAAGGACATCAAAGGACCCATCCCATGAAGGGGGACTTACAAACCAATCTGTAGATCTCCTTCACCAGGTTTTATTAATAAAAGATTTATTCATTTAAAATATTATTTCTGATTGGGTTATTATACTGGATACTTTATATTGTTGCTTTCTGTTTTGGATTATATCTTCTTTTACTATAGGTTTCTATTTGTGTTTCATATCTAAGATAACAACAACCATCAACTTGTTATTAGGGTCACTTGTCACCTAGTGACTTAAGTGAAGTATTTTTGGTAAACCTTCCAAGAAATTTCACACTAACAAATGGTGAATCCACTGGGTTTTTAGTTACATTTGTCTTCAAAAAATGTGGACTCCACTGGTGTAATGTCAACGTTCTTGGGTGACTAAAGTTCCAAAAAATTTCAAGGTTTTCTTCAACTATTTTTAGCCTCTCAATTTCTATTTATAGTATTAAACTATATTTTGTTAAATTTTTGGATTCTAGTGGGTTTCTAGTCTTTTCCATGGGTCACATGTACCAATTGAGAAAGGGACGACAAAATCTATGCGAGATCTGCTGATCGAAACTCCTGGGAACATAACGCACTTTCCAACCCCATAAATGAGTTGCAGAGCACAATTTTTGGCCAAAAAACCTATGTTTTCCCCAAAAACAGGTCAGTACCTATGTTTTGTACCTTTTCCAGAAAATTTTCAATTTTTTTTACAGATTTTCCAAGAGTGCTATCTACAGACTAGTTTGGGGTACTTCATATCTATTTTAAGTCTCCCTTAGGCATGGATCCACTTGATTTATCTCTTTGAGGAAGGAAAAAGTTGCTTGGGGTTTACGGTACACCTCCACATTGTTAGGAGGAGATTTGCTGAGTGAGGAATCTAGGGTTTTCAACATTTTCTTCCACCGGTTTTCAGATCTAATCTATTACTTTTCAAACCTTTTGGATAGGTTTATTTTACCTTTTCTCCCTTTAGATTTTGGGTTTGCCTTTTCCCCCTTAGGATCCCCTTATGGGTATTTGAGCTTCACACCTACCCTTTGCAACATTTTTCACCTCTAATTTTTGCTATTTGTTTGCATCATTTACAATAGTTTAGAGCCTTTATATCCCAGTCCCTTAAAATTAGATATTTTTTGCCTCTTTATGTGTCTTAGAGTAGTTTTTTTTCCCTCTTTTGCTTAGCTTATTAGTAGCCCTTGTGGGTGGGGTTTTATGTGCTTGATTAGCTATTTATTTTTTTGACATTTTCAGATATATTTACAGTATTTCAACATTTTACTTTTAGCGACACATGGCATCATGAAACATGCTTAATTAACTCATTCACTTGATACATTAGTTTCACACACTCACACCTTAAGTGAATGTGATCTTGGTTAACACCGCCAAGCCAAGACTTGAACCACTACACCTTAATATAAAAACACAAAAAATTAAGCCCACTTGAGCATCAAGACCAAAAAATCTTTGCAGTGTAGGTGTAGGGTTAGTAGGATAGGTTTCAAAGCTGGAGTGCATCAGAAACCCAATTCAAAGGGGGTTAGGCTAGGTCATCATGTGAGAAATTCTCCTTGGGGCATGTTGGAGAGGTAAATCCCCTCTACGAATAGAGGCAATCCCTACTAGCCCAGAACGGGTCTAGCAACAATCAATCAATGCTACTCTGCAAGTTCCTAGTTGCAATTAACAAGTGGGTAATGAACACCTACTTGGATTCCAGCGCTATGTTTGACGAAGAGATGCCGCTCTCGCTCCTTCGCTCCAGCCGGTCACAATCCTCCACTATCCTCGTGGGCGGACACCTACACAAGCAAAGAGAAGACAAACACAAGTGTAAAATCTAGTAAAAACAACTATACATCAGTCAGAAAGGATGTAATTCACATTAACCATTCATAAGACAAATGAGAATGGAACCATAACAGTAGTCATCTATCTTTTATTAATCAGAAATAGAGAAAGGTACAACCAATGTTCTGATGCTGAGTCCTTCTCTAGAGGGTCCAACCAACATGTCTCATAAGCATTCACCCTTGAAGGTAGATCTCCCAAGACAAACAACTCTCTCTCTCACAAGGCAACAAACTCATAACCTTCCTTAAGCTCTATAACAATCCACACACAACACACCAAATGCCTATTAAGAGCAGCACTAATGCACTATGAATTCCTCTATGTCAAAGTCTATATGTCAAAAACTAGCTGCTCATGGAAATGGTGGAGGCTTATATAGGA
>APFE030894975.1:1108-21108 GCA_000404065.3 Pinus taeda
CCTCTACTTTGTGTATTATGCTTCCTTACTATGATTCATAATTATCCTTTATTGATTTTATATTATTTTATTTTCATCCTTCTTACTTTGTCCTATTGTTTTATAAAAATTTAAATTATTTTATTGGTTTGTTTTATTTTAATTTTTTTCTTCTACTATCCTTTCATTTTCTTTATTTTATAACTTGATTTTTGTTTTATTTTATTTAATAATATTTAGTATATTATTTTCCCTCAATATTATTGTTTCATTTATGCTTTTTTTTCATTAATTTGGTCTTTTATGTCCTTTTTGTTGTTTTGTTTATTCTATTATTATTTTATTTTATATTATTTTATTGTGTATATGTTTTTATTTCGTGGTTTATAGTTTATTGATTATTGATTTTTCTTTCAATGTTTATTATTATTATTATTATCTTTTACCCTTTTGTTTTGTTTATTATTCCTTATTTTATTATTTAAAATAAGTTGACTCTCGTTTCATCTTCTTTTCCTTTTTTATCTTATTTATACCCTCATTATTATGTTCTTCTTTTCTCGACATACATGTCTTGATGATGAGTCTAGTTGGTGGCTCGAAACGTAGACTTTAAAAATGGCACATGTGGATTCATTTCCGAAATTTCACTCTTTAAATCTCAACTATAGAAGTCTCCAACAACAATTATAAATCATATGATTAATATTATACCCTATGAATATGAACCCTTAGATTAATAAACCCAACGGAATAATATACCCAAGGGATTAATACTAAAAACCTAAGGGATTATAAAGCCAAGGGAATAATATTAAACCCAAGGGATTAATATTTTAAACCTAAGATATATAAACCCTAAGATAAATATTATAAACCCAAAAATAATCATGGTTGACCATGGTTGATTTTCATATTGAGACAATCTTCATTACATTGCGACGTTAGACCATAGTTGACTATCGTGCACCATGATTGGTTTTCATATCAATCCCTTGTGTTTATTAATATAAGGGTTCATATTCCTAGGATATAATATTATTCTTAAGATTCATAATGTTAGTCCCATGGTTTAGTATAAATCCCTTGGCTTTATACTCATGGTTGACCATGGTCAAGCATTGTCCCTTGGTTTTATAATATCAATCTGTTGGGTTTACTAATCTAAGGGTTCATATTCCTAGAGTGTAATATTATTCATAGGGTTTATAATATAAATCCTTGGGTGTAATATAAAACCCTGAGGTTTAAAATCTAAGGGTTCATATTCATTGTGTTTATAATATAAATCCCTTGTGTTTATAATCATGATCAACCATGGTCAGCCATGCTCCAACGTCACACTGTGACAAATATTTTCTTATTATGGAAATCAGCCATGGTCAAACGTCACATTGTGACAAAGATTATGTCGATATGAAAATCAATTATGCTCAACTATGGTAAACCATGGACCAACGTTGCATTCATTAGGGGAATTTTGAGGTATAAAATGGGCCTCCTAAGGAAATTATAAAATAATAGTGGGAATAATAAAATAAGATTAGATTACATCATCAAATTTTAGAGGGAAAAAAGAAAAACTACTTTTTCAACTCATATTTTCAACTTATCTCCCTATGGGTTTACTCAAATTTCAAGTGGGAACACTCATTGGATGCAAAATTTGATTCTTCATCCAAGGAATACCTATGTTGCATACTTTCGATGGACCCTACTACATGAAACATGTGATTGCAATCACATTTTTCATGTCTTTCTCATTTTTCATGTAGCAGGGTCCATCGAAAGTATGCAACATAGATATGCCTTGGATAAGGAATTAAATTTTGCATCCAACAAGTACTCTTGCTCAAAATTTGAGTAAAACCTTAGGGAGATAAGTTGAAAATACAAGTTGAACAAGTAGTTTTATTATTTTATTAAATTTTAATATTTTTTTTACTTTTTTACCCCAAAAATGGTGAACCATCCCCCATGGTTGACATCATCATCTTGAATTTTATTGGTTCTTATAAAGTTTATTTTGGTTGTACATTTTTCTTAGGAGGCCCATTTTAGACCTCAAAAGTTCTCTAATTATGGAAAAGATTGTCTCAATATGAAAATGAGCCATGATCAACCATGGTAAACCATGTTTATTTAAGGTTTTATAATATTTATCTTAGGGTTTATATACTTTGGGTTTATAATATTAATCCATTGGGTTTATAATACCCTGGGGTTTTAGAATTAATCCCTTAGGTTTATAATAGCAATCCCTTGGATTTATTAATCTAAGGGTCCACATTCCTAGGGTATAATATTAGCCGTAAGCATTATAGTATTTATAAATCCCTTGGGTTTATAATCATGGTCAACCATATGCAACCATGGTCCAATGTCACATTGTGACAAAGATTGCCTCAATATGAAAATCAACCACGGTCAACCATGTTCAACCATGGTCAAATTTCGCATTGTGACAAAGATTTTCTCAATATGAAAATCAACAATGGTAAAACATGGTCAACCATGTTTATTTTAGGGTTCATAATATTTACCTTCGGGTTTATATACCTAGTGTTTATAATATTAATCCCTTGGGTTTAGTATTCCATTCGGTTTATAATATGAATTCGTTGGGTTTATTAATCTAAGGGTTCATTTTCATAGGGTGTAATATTATTCATAGGGTTTATAATATAAATCCTTAGGTTTAATATAGACTCCTTTGGTTTATAACAATGGTCAAGCATGGTCAAACATGGTCCAATGTCACATTATGACAAAGATTTTCTCAATATGAAAATCAACCATGGTCCAACGTCGCAATCTGACAAAGATTGTCTCGATATGAAATCAATCATTCTCAACCATGATCAACCATAGTCCAATGTCACTTTAGGACAAAAATTGTCTCAATATTAAAATGAACCATCGTCAACCATGATCAACCATGTTTATTTTAGGGTTTATAATGTTTATCTTAGGGTTTATATGCCTTGTGCTTTTAATATTAATCCCTTGGGTTTAATATTATTCCCTCATTAGAGGAAATTTTAACCTAAAAGTGGCTTCTTAAGGAAAAATAACAAAATAATAGTTAAAATAATTTAAAAAGAGTTATGAATTTTGGAGGGAAAAAAATAAAACTACTTTTTGAATTGTATTTTTGGCTTATCTCCTTATAGGTTTACTCAAATTTCAAGTGTAGGCACTCGTTGGATGGAGAATTTAACTCCACATCCAATGAGTACCCATTATGCGTACTTTTTATAAGACACACATTTTTTCTTTTGTAAGCTTGGTAGTGTCTTCCTTTTCATTACTTTAAAAGAAAATTACAACAAAATAATAGTTAGTTAAGTGGATGTAACTTGCCCATAGGGAAACCAAGTCAAGTTAATATACCACCTAACAACATTATAGGCCAGCCAATAGAAAAAAATAAGGAGTCTGTCACACCAGGCTAGATATGCCTACAAGTCTAGAATGTATCTAAAAACTACAATGCCTTCAACAATAATTACAACATATCAAAATGTAAAAGCTAGCCACATACTGCTATTCAAAAGAACAGAGAGAGGTAAGCAAGAAAACTAATCAACACCCTCAACTGAAACTGACTCGATCAGAGCCGGATCCATCACATTTGAGCTAGGAAGTTCTTTCAGAGTACAGATGCACGGGATATGGTCTTCAATTCTCTTAAGGTGACCATCATGCTTCTGCAATTGGAAGTGGAGTTTCTGGAACTTCTTGTGGTAGTCCGGGAAAAATTGGATTATCATTTTCATGTTTATCACAACTTGCTCCAGTGCCTCACCCAGAAGGCTCTTCGTCAACCAATATAAAAATAAATTTTGTTTGTACTTAGTCTCTCTGCTGCGGGTGTGCCTGAGATCCGATACCATTTCTTGTGCTTCTTCGACATCAATTTCCATGTTGCCAGCTTGTTTATTTAATTCTACTTCCCATTCTTCAATAAGATTGCAGATTTCCTTCGCAATACCCTCATGATACATAGAGGCCGTGTCATTGATAATACTATTGATGGGATTTTGTCCTCTTTTCCACCCCCCCGAGGTGCTGGGTTGTTCCAATTAAGTAGCCCCTCTGTTTCGTTTGTCTCGGCCCTGAAAGGCAAATCCATGACTAGACTTTGTCGACGAGTGAGTCATTCCCTTACAAAACCAATGAACCTGATAAACAAAGGGCTGTGTAACTGTAATATTAAAAGACAGATCGTTCTAAGAGGAGAACCACTTCCAGGTGGTCTTACTATCTGAAACCCTCGCCAGAGAAGAAACAAAACACCATAATAACATTAGAATTTTATGAGAGAGAACACCTCGAATCTACTTGTGACCATAGAAATTGAGGGTCAACCCCAAGATAGAGACTAAATGCATGACCAAAACTTTCCTTCCATAACAACCGATAATTTGATAGAGATTAAATACATGGAAGAGCTCCCACAGACCAACCCTTGGACTCACTTGTGAAAGACCTTTGACCTAGGACCCAACATGACTCTTCTCATTCCAAGCACCCATGGCAGTGTTATGTTGTCACCAGACAACTAATTTCTTTAGCAACCGACTAATAGGACCCTTCCCAACCTAATAACAGGTGTAAATACTATACCCAGACGCATAGCAAATGATAACCTTTGCTGCAGCCCCAAAACCGTTACACCAAGTCCAATCCACAAAGACCAGGAAATGATATAGACCCATCTTTCACAAGCAAATTTCATACAACATCGACACATAGGTGCAATCCCGCAACCAAACCTCATTACAAATGCATAAAGTTGCATGCAAGTACCAAAGGCAACCTATACGTTGATAATCCAACAAAGCAAGGCCATGCACCCGTATTTTCCAAACACTAGTAAGCTAATACATGTGGTTGGACAAAAAGAGACATAAAACATACCTAACAGACTGAGAGAAGAGGAGCTGAGCTCCCCTCCGTGCTAAGATATTTTCGGTAGTGCGCCCTGCCTCCTTTAATTTCCCATGGAGTAGACTTTGGGCATGATTACAATTGTTTGCCAAAACGGTTAAGCACAGGTTGCAATGAAGGCCTCAACCACCTTCGGTATATGTCTTAAATGCCTACATGCACTCACCCTCGTCACCACCTGCCTTGACCATGTGAGGTGGGGTGGGTGTGATTCCCAATGCCATAACCATAATGAGTTTGCGGGTAATATGTACTCTGAGTCACACCCCAATCGGGGATTGAGAAGACACACATTGATAAAAATTGAAGATACATTAAAAAGAAATTGTTTTAACATGTTTTTTAAATTTATTTTCAATTTTTATCAATGTGTGTCCTCTCAAAAGTATGCATTTGGATGAAAAATTAAATTCCCCATCCAATGAGTGTCTACACATGAAATTTGAGTAAATCTATAGAGAGATAAGCCAAAAATACAATTAAAAAAAAGTAGTTTTTCTTCTTTTCTCTCCAAAATATTTACATCTACCTCTTTTTAAATTTAAAAGATTTTGATTGGTTTACATATTATGACATGGAAATTATGTGAAAATTTCATGGGTACTTTTAGGTTGAAATTTCCTCTAATGTGGGTTTAATATAAATCCCTTGGGTTTATAATCATGGCCAGCCATTGTCCAACGTCACATTGTGACAAAGATTTTCTCAATATGAAAATCAACCATGGTCCAACATTGCAATGTGACAAAGATTGTCTCAATATGAAAAGCAATCATGCTCAACCATGGTCAAATGTCACATTGTGACAAAGTCGTCTCAATGTAAAAATCAACCATGGTAAAACATGGTCAACCATGTTTATTTTAGGGTTTATAATATTTATCTTAGGGTTTATATATCTTGGGTTTATAATATTTATCCCTTGGGTTTAATATTATTCCTTTGGGATTTTAATATTAATCCCTTGGGTTTATAATATCAATCCCTTGGGTTTATTAATCTAAGATTTCATATTCCTAGGGTATAATATTATTCATAGAGTTTATAACATTGATCTTTGGGTTCAATATAAATCCATTGGGTTTGTAATCATGTTCAACTATGGTCCAACGTTACATTGTGACAAAGAAGTTCTCAATACGAAAATCAACCACGGTCCAACATCACATTGTTACAAAGATTGTCTCCATATGAAAATCAATCATGGTCAACTATGGTTAAGCATGGTCGAATGTCGCATTGTGACAAAGAATGTGTCAATATGAAAATCAACCATGGTCATCCATGATTGTTTTAGGGTTTATAATATTTATCTTAGGGTTTATATACTTTGAGTTTATAATATTGATTCCTTGGGTTTAATATTATTTCTGTAGGTTTATAATCTCTTGGGGTTTTAGTATAAATCCCTTGGGTTTATAATATCAATCCCTTGGGTTTATTAATATAAATGTTTGTATTTGTAGGGTATAATATTATTCATATGGTTTTTAAAATTAGTGCTTATGTTAAATGTAAATCCTTGAGTGTAATTAATTAATAATAATAATAATAATAATATGAAATAATAATAATCTGTTAATTAATTATTATTATTTATTATTTAATATGAATAATAAATAATAAGTTATTTATTAAAATCAATGAATGAATTGTTTATTTAATAAAAATAAAAAATGAATGAATGAATTATTATTAATATTTATTAATCAATAATGTTATTAGATTTATTTAACAATAAAAATAATAATATTAATTAATAATAGTATTAATATTAATTAATAATAATCATAATAATAATATGTTTCCAGCATATATCAATCACACTTACTAATTTGGTTGTGCTAGTATAAACATCATGAATATATGGGTAGTTCAAATAATCATGAACATTCTCAGTGTGATTACCTTTGAACATTTATGAACTACTTAATTTCTCGTTGGCATATTGAATTACATATAATTATAATTTTTTAACAAGTGTAATATGCAGCGTTGCTGCTTAGTATTGCATCTTATGCAAAAAGTAATTGATAGCAGAAAGTATTGTACCTAAGATAAAAATTTCCCTCATGCCCATGCATAAAGAGTTAATTTTTTTTTTTTAATTATTAAAACTTGCGATTTGCAAGGTTCCCTTTGAGGTGACATTATAATAGTTGAGATCTTCTTCTTCCTTTAAAAATCACTTTATTTAACTCCCTACCGATACAAACCCAATACACATTCGCTATTTAAAAATCCCCTACTTTCACTAGATATTGTAGGTATCCATTTTTCATTAACATTTTTACAACCCTTTATATTTATATCCCTTTATTTTCATTAACAATGGTAAGCAGATTCTGCACCTAGAAAGAATAACCTAAATACTAGGTCGCTGAAAACTTGAAAGTTTCAATAAAAAAGAGGTAGATGTAAGTTGGTTGATTTACAAACAGACACTGTGGAAATTTTGAATGGAAAATACATAGATTTAAAATCTCAATTGCATCTGTCTTTTATTGAATACTGAAAAAGATACACTACAACAGTGAAAAACAAAACCTTAATAACCAACACAATGGCGCACTTTTCACCTCGCTTATAGAATAGGAATAGGAGAGAAAGTACAATGAATATGGACACATAAAAAATCCTATTTGGTTGGACTTTGTCAAATCATATCCCTAACTCGATCACCTAGTGTACCATAGTTGCATGGTAAGAGTGCCAAGTAAGTGTCTCTCCATAAAAAGATGAATTGGAGCATGCAAGCATGCATCCCTTCCTTGAGATCTATGTCCTCTGCCTAAGACGAGAATTTATCATGCATAAGTATTCTAATTGACTAAGGATATCTACACCCTCTTAGTAAGAATAGATCATGCATGCTAAAAATAACAAAACAAAAGCTCTAATAATAGAAAAACTCTATCCAAAACTGAAATTGCTAAATTTGAAACAACAACTAAACTGGAACTAATTGAAGGTGTGACATGAATGCCCTTAGCATGCATGCACCTTCTTCCAAACAATAGTCCATTTCACTATCTCACGTGTCATGCATGTGCCCTCTACTAAGAAATAGTCGATATCACTTTCTCCTTCACTTTCATTCAACCTGTTCATCACTAATGTAAGGAAAGGGTGAAGGTGTCATATTTGTTGTCTTCTCTACTACCCCATCATTGGGAGGATCACTAAATAAGAAATAGGTAAAAAATCTTAGCACACACATTAGATATAGATCATAGACATATTAGTAATGTGATGCATGTTTGCTCTAGAGCAAGGCTGCTTGGGAGTGGGAGCGGAAGTGAGAAGCGAGAGTAGAAGCGAAAAGTGGGTGTGGAAGTAGGAGCGAGGAGTGGAAATTTCAAAATCTCCCAAGTTGGGATAGATTTTGGGAGTGAATTTTATATAATATATATTTTGATGCATATATGTCAACAAAATCTTGTAGAATGATGAATTTGTGATAAAAAAACATAAAAACGTGGATTAAACCATATAACATCATTCATCTAGTAGTTATAATATTCATCAACTATAGGTACACAAATTACAAGTTCTCATTTATATAACGTGTATGGCTGCACATAACCAAAATAACATCAAGTAAAATCCATATCTTAAGTAAAAATAAATCAACAAATAAGCTTTGGATGGCCTATGACATCCAAAAAAATAATGCTACAAGAAATACCTACATATCATCAAAATAATTGTCTATCTTGGGATCTTTGTCATTAATATCACCCTCTAAGCATTAACATAAGATAGAAAAAATGTAGCATGTCAATTCAAGATTTTGTTTGAGTGACAGGTACATTTTTAGTAGGGTCATGGTAGAGGAGTTTGAAAACCAATGTCACTAACATCAAGGTACATAGAAGGCTGGGTTCTCTTGATTATATACAAGTTCCATACCCTAGTGCATGACGAAATCCTATGGAAACATTTCCATCCCCCAATCCTGAAATCCCGAAAAACTAATAAGTCTACTGGATTTTGATTGAGATCTAAAATTCTACTTTTTCCATATGAAATCTAATGAGGTTGAAACCACTCTCAAACATCCTGAGTCATTTCATGGTAATGTTAAAAATTTAAGTAGAAGGATGAAAATGAAATATAAAGGAGAATGCCACTTTTACTTTAAGAATTTAACATTACCATGAATTTCATGTCAATACTAGGGTCATATGTTTGCATATTAGGCTACTATGTACCTAATATTACCATAGTCTTTTCTTTCTCCCTCCCACTATCGATACTCCCACAATACTCCTCAACCTCTATTTCTCCAACCCACTTGTTTTTTTCCTTTGCATGCCCAATGTATTGTACAAACAATAACTTATAATACACATATTGCTATACAAAATATAAAAACCATTTATCCCCCTATTATATGCTTAATATATTATTTCCATTTTCCTCATTTTTTATGCCCCAATACGAACGCACGTGATATGGTATTTCTTTTTCAGTGAAGCCCTTGTGATGATTGGCTAGTATATGATTTGTCTCCTTTACAACAACCTTGTGTTCCTCTAATACTTTTATATGTTATCCATCCATGTGCTCCAAACTTATCCTATACAGTTCTCATGGATTTTCATTGGGCTTGAAAAACAACTGCATCACTCAGTGCCTTTCATTTTACATTGCCTCTACAATGGTGGATCTTCCAATAGAAGCAACTATAAGTTGCTCGATTTGAACTTGTATACATTATCCTTAAACTTTCATTTTCTCTAGACACATTCTTAGAGATTTATGCAAATTACTAACAAATTACAATGATCAAGCTATAAATCCAAAACAATGTTTATAGCACCAACATAGATACCACTAGTTTAACATGATGTGTGATCCATATTTTTCTTTATGAAACAGACCCCATTACTTGTGCCACTTAAAAGAGATTATATGAATAATTATTTCATAAAGAGTGTAGATATTTGATGCTATCTAAATTCTTATACAAGACTCTAAATTGTCTTTCAACCATATGTACTTTGCAAGATTTTGCAAAATTCCTATCTTCGATATTAACTGATCAATTCTCTCACTACAAAATTTTTCACTTTTGAATTTAGCCTTTGATCTTGTTGCTCTGATATGAAAAAATATGTATAATAGTGGTGCAAATATAATAAGAAACACCTATATTACATTTCATAAAGTAAGGGACATGAGAATTATACTCAATGTGACATCGATATTTTCGAATCTCCCCAAAGGGGATTTTATTTGCAATTCATTCAGGTATTGATTTTAGTGTACAAATGATCCCTTATATAATAATAGGTCACCATAACAACTATAGCATATATAGGCATTTAGTTCCAACCAATTACATAACTGTCATCGTGATCCTCTCCACAATATTTCTATGATTCTTTCAATAAATCGTCATCCCTAATTTTGCTAATTTCTCTCCATATCTCATTCCTACATAGAATTTCTAGAATAAGTTTGTCATATTATTACAATCCATATGGTTTATTCATTAATCATTACTAGTTAGAATTATTATTTCATGTCCTATCCTTATTGAGCATTCTCCATTAAACTTGTCCCTTCCTCCTTCCAGGTTCTTTGTCGTTGCCACCCTTAATCTTCATATGCAGACTTTGGTATTCTTTGTTCTTGTTATGCTTTTCATCATGTACCTGCAAGCATAAACATAAGTTGGAGTCCATATAAAATGTCACCATCCACTAGAATATATGGGTTGCCACCCACTCTAACTATTGGTTCTTTAGGAAACCTTTTCTCATACATGATTTATAAATTGTTTTTCCATCACAAGTATTTATGTCTATACCTTTATTCTCCTTGCATCATTATTATTAGTGATACTTTTGGGTTTTATCTAACTTACCTACAACCATACTCTCGATGCTCCTACATCACTTATTAACTATGAATCGAGATATGAAGATATATAAAGGGACTGTTACCCACCATTTTGTGGGTAATATCCCCACAAGATTTTTTTTCTCCAAGATGGTCCTTAGTTGGTAATCACCAATGCCTTGTAGCCACTAGCTAGCTCATTGTGCCATTTTCTTTGACACTTGATCCATCCATGTCATCCCTCGCCCATCTACCATGATCTTATGTTTGAAGATGGGTCTCCCAAATCTAAAGGTATGCCTTGTCATATAGAAATTAATTATTGTAGTTTTCTTATCATGGACACTTCTAGGCATGGATTAATGGGGGTATTTGGCAGAAAGAATGGGTTGGTTATGTGCTTTTTCCCCCTATACCCCTTTTAGGAATTAACCTTGGATTCTAGTCCCGTGGGATCTCTTTTATTGACCATTTGGTTCTAGGGATGGTATTTCATGGGAAACCCCGATTTTGGTTGTGTGGTCCCGCTCCCTTATCCGCTTATATTACCCCATTTCCATTCATTTTCACCCCATTCATCATTTCTCCCACCTAGGTCCACATTCCTCCACTTGGGCCAGATAGGGTTAGCATGCCACTTCCCCTTGCCAGCACCTTGGGTCATGCCCTGTAATGAAGCTAAAGGTTGATGTAGCTAAAAGAAAGATAAAAGCCTATATGGCCACATTCGATAGGAAAATTTACCACAAAATGAAAAATATGGTCGGGAAAAACACATCTAGGACAAAACAAAAATCCAATACATGAGCTCTACCCCATCATCATAGCCATCACCATTGTTCCTACATGTTCTATGAACCATTTTCATCATATAGGAACCCATGATTGTCCTAAATCTAGGTGGATGATGAACCAACCCACCTTAAAGGGGGGAATTCACTACTATATCTTATACATCATGCTCTAACCCCTTGAGCCTCGAGCAATTAATCAAAGAAGATCATGAAAAGGAAAAAGGCATATAAATAAGGGTTGAAAAATCAAGGTCAGGGCACCTCATTTACCATGATTTCTCCTCCCTATACATTATAGACCAAAGTGTGGGATTCCCTCTTATTAACTGCCCGTATACCCCAACATGTGACCCGGGGTTGCCCTTTCTCACTCCCTACTCCATTCACCTATCTGTCATATGCCACTACCTCTTAAAGGATGTACCGTGACTATATTATCCCCTTTATAAGTACCACTTAATAGGATTACTGGTTAACCCTATTTGGAGTTTAGGAGACAATGGAACATGCTGAAGCTCATTATGGAAGGACAGACCATTATGAAGTCCTACTTGTGGTCCATGATTAGGCAAGCTCATTTACTCGATTTCTCTAATGATTTGTTGTACTAGAAGGCTAGGGGACGCATTGGATATTATGCATGATTGTAGTTGGTTTCCATCTTGGATTTTGTCTCCCTATACAGTGTCGTAATCCTCCAGAGGGCCACATTGGCACATATAGGGTGAGTGTTGAGAGAAATGAGCCTCCACAACAAAATATTACACTCCATGGATCCCCACATCCATTTAGATATTTCTGGTGGTTCACTTATTGGACAAGGAGGATGCACTTGATCCATCATATCAAGCTGGCCCCAAATCTACACCATACACTTGGGAGATGATCCAGGACTTGCACGATGATGTGGAATCACCTACACCACCATCCTAGCCCTTGAGGGTGATCTACAAGCATATTCAATTTGTTTGAAGACCCATGAGGAGACTTGTGTGTCCCCACATGTCATTTGGAGCACCACAGGTTATTACGAGAGGCCATCCCCTTTTCCACTACTTTTTAGGGTCCTACTCTTCATTGTGGAACACATGGACCTCATTAGGCTTCTTAGAGGGCCCTACGACATGCATAGATTATTATTTGACCACTTAAGAGGCGTACTTTTTGATTTATGAGCTAGTTTGGTGGGTTTGTGACCAAAAGTTGAATTATTAGAACATTATTTTATTTTTAGGGCTTATGTAGGCCAAGGAGGATAATTCGAGCTCCAAATTTGTGTATAAATACAATCAATTTGAGATCATTTGTCCTCATCACTTGACTTGGATCATTCTCTCTCTCGAGAGTTTCACATTTTTCCCTTGGAGGATATTTTTAGATCATGGATGAATTTTGATGTATGGATTGGGTCTTCTTATCTTGGAGCTTCATATATTGCAAATGTGATGATGGTTAGATATATTCTCTTACATGTAAGTATGATTTTGATGTTATTTTCTTTTACTTTTCCGCATATATTGATCATGATATTTTCGTTGTTTTAGGGTTAGTTGTTGCATGCACTTATGACATCAATGTGGAATTATGCCTCTATATAGGCTGTCTCTATGTATGGGCCATGTCTGGTGAAAGAATTTTCCTAGAGGCTGAAGTTACCTTGACAAGTCTTATCCATTTGCAACAAAGTATAAATTCTTTTAAGGTCACTTTTCTTCTCTTTGCCTTAACATCGGATGAAGTTACCTTTCAGAGCCTCCTTAAACAAGAAACGAGATCCATATTAATAAGTTCTCCTTGGCTCCATACACATAAAATGAATTAGGCACTGATCCATAAAAAAAGTGGTCATTTTAAACCTATTTCTTCATATTTTTCACATTTTCCTAGGTCTAGGCAAGTTGGGTTACCTAAGGCATCAATTTCCTGACAAGCTAGCCATAAAAAAAAATCCATCTCCTAGGGTCTCTTGCGCTAGCCTTTTCTCCATCTCTCCTATAATTTTGAGGCCATTTCGACGATGGAGTTGGGAGAAAATCCAAGACCTATCTCCAAGATTAAAATGTTCCCTACCATCCTTAAGGCTAGTACCTCATAGGGTCAAAAAAACACCTTCAAGTGCAAATTATTTCTTTGATCTTTTCCCTTCCTTGTCTAGGGTAAGAATATCATTGGTTGCTATATTCTTCCCTCATACCATAGACTGGGTCCACTTGGCTCTGTGTGGTCATGCACCTTTGAAAGATCATTATTTAAGAACCATCCAGGGTACCAATTCTAACAAGGATTTTAGGGATTGGGAAACTCCTTCACAAGTACTATCCCATAAACATAACGCTCAAACCCTCTCTTCCTTTCCCTAGAACACATAGTACCTTGCTTAGAAAGCAAGCCAGCTTCATCCTTTAAGCCCTTTTGGGAAAGGGTTTATTAGGGTCACTCATATCCATTCATTATTTCATCCTTCATCGATGACTACATACATTCTGGGTTTCCTCCCATCAATGAAAATATGTAAATAGAAGGGAGCCTTAGTTGAGGTGGCAGTGGGCTAAGCCTCCATTTAGTGCCCTTGGCTTAGCATTTTCCTTTTAGGGACCCCCCTTAGGTCCCCTGCTAGTTTGAGCGATAACATTTTTCGTCATTTGAGGGGACATGAAAGATGTTTTTTGTCCCTATATGAGATATTGACATATCATTACTGGAAACTCCATTGGAAGAACAAATCCATAGTTCTTCATTGAACTTCAAAGTCAATGGTTGTAGGGTGAAGCATGCATTTTTAAGGTAATTTCATTCAGCATGGTGACTCCCATGTCACTAAGGACCTAAAAACATGTTGACCACATATATTCCTACCATAGATATGACAAGGAACCTAAGATATCCTTCATCGAAATCCATGAAAAGATTTCCAATGTTCGATGGGGATCTGCATTCTGCAGCCAACCATGAGGTAGGGTTGATAAGGTACCTCTCAAATAAAAATATAACTCAAACTTGTGACCAAATAGAATTATTTGTCCTATCCATTGCCCCCGATTGGCTTGAGTAATGTAAACCTAATGATGAGCCCCGAAATTGGGTAACTTATTGGGCTCATTTTGCCTAACTATTCTTCATCAATCCACCATTTTTCATAGTTTATGCATGTTTTTTGAGTATATTTATGTTAGTTGAACGAATGAGAATAGTCACTTGACCAAGAAGGCTAACACGTGGTTATTGCAGATTTTTGGACAAATTTTGGACCAAGGCCAAGCAATTATGAGCCAGATGACAGCCAAGCATGAAGGAACAAGGGTGAGGATTCGTAGGAAGGGTGTCTCCTACACTAAATGGCCCCTTCCTCAAATTATCCACCCTCAGCTCGGAGTTCAGCAGACCACTGAAAAGGATTCCCAAGGGCAGCCGAGCAGTTTTGTGTAAAGTGACTGATCACTGGCAGTTTGAGCAGCCGAGCCCCTTGAGTTAAGGAGGGCTGTTGGAGACCCTCGTAGTGTATAAGAAGGAAGGATTCCAGCCTTCATAGGTTACTTTTTGAGCAGTTTTATTTTGCACTATAGTGCTGTTAGTTTTTCATCTCACTTTGTAGCTTCTGTTGTACAACTTTCTTTGTGACATGGTTATTTTTGAGTAATGGAAAGCAGTTTCATTTGGCGTCAATTTTGAGTTTTTTCTTAGGAGCCTATAGCTCTTGGAGTTGGGCCCAATCCAAGTGCCAATGTCTTTGCAAAATAATTTCTGTTAAGTAGATTAAAGTCTTGCTTGGTTACCTAGGTCATTGTTGATGATTAAAAAGGCTTTTCAGGTTCAGATTGATTTGATAGGTTAATAACATAGAAGATCTTCAGAAAAAGGCTATTAAGCACCCCTGATCTCACCTCTCCCTCCGTGGGACCATGAGCTTAGACCAAGGTGTCCTTGCTGCCACCAAAAACATTGTTTTTGCTTCATCATGCAATCACTAGTGTTAGATTCTCAGTTGCAGAAGTTGATAACAGTTGTGGTTACATGCTCAGATCCATTATTGCTTAGTTTTAATAGCTATTTCACATGACTTTGTTGCCAATAAAATTATGTTCATTTTCTTTGCTGATAATTAGGTCAGATTAGGTTAAAGTAGCTAGGTCCTTGGTTTTCCGAGTCTTTGTTTGTGCAGTTTGGGAAATAACTTGTAGAGCACCTGCAATACCTCTCTATCTACCCTTACTCCATAAATCCCTCCTGCTCCATCCTCTAACTCGGATTCTTGCCTTACATTTGCCACATTCTCTCGCTTTGCCCTAATTTCCATATTTTTGTGCAACATTGCTCTACCCGTCCTTGAACAAATCCAACCATCCTCATCACTCCTCAGCTCCATCCACCAAGTCCTAGACCTCCTCACACCCTTACCTCACCTCCATACCCACTTCTTCACCTTTCTTCCTCCATCAACCCTCCAAAATTCCCTTTTGGAACATCCTATAGAAGTTACAGAACATCCTGTATAACCCCTGTAGACTTCCTATAGAAGCTTACGAAAGCGGTTTCCTGATATCTGAACACTGCAAGACTCTCTGGAAGGGTGCTAGGGACCTCTTATGCCCTCTTCTCACCTTCCCAACCTCCTGTAAGTGCCTCACCAGTTCCATTCCTCACCTTGCCTATGCACAGTCAACAACAGTCGAACACATGCAAGATAATTCCACAAATATGATTCAAAAATACAAAAATATATTCCTTTTTCAGATTCCACTTCAGAGATAGCTTATAAACATGCACTTTACCTTTCCAAGAGTGAATGGCATCCTTTTCTGTAGCTTTCATCCTTTTACTTGCACCAGTAGTGTTAGTCGGCAAAACTAGGGTTTGCATTTCCTTTTAGCTTCCATCTTCTTTATGCAAGTAGATTAGCCTCTTTTGAGTTATCTTTCGTCCATCACAGTTAAAAGCTTCTTCTAAGAACTCATAGAAGTTGGCTTGAGCTGCTAGTGGACTTGTGCTAGCTGATCAAGTGACAGCCTGCGGCAAGAGCTAGTACTTGTGCATATAGCACCGTCGCTTCCAAGTTTGTTACGAACTACCGGGTTGATAAAAGTAAAGAAGGGAGTCCCAGGAGTTGCAGCATTATTGCTGCAATACTAGAGCCCACCATATTTTTGGTGCCATTGCCGGGGAAGCGTCAGAGTATTTGTGATTGCTGCTTTTCTTCTATTTTCTACTACAACCTTATGCTAAGTAGTTTCTTTCAGTGAGCGTAGAGTAGCTGTTTCATTTCCATTCTACAATTTCATTTCCGCAAAAGTAGATTAGACATTTCCCGCTTTCATAGATTAGCATTTCAATTCCGCAATTTCAATTCTGCAAGCGTATGTTAACATTTCATTTCCACAATTTCATTTTTGCAAGCGTAGATTAGCATTTCATTTCTGCAAGCGTAGATTAGTATTTCATTCCTGCAATTTCATTTCAGTGAAAAAGATCAGTCCTTTCCTTCTTTCATTTCAATTCCGTATTTTCATTTTAGCAAGATAGATTTTAGTTAGTTGCAGTTCAATCTATTTCAGTTTTGTAGGTACAAGCAGAGAAAAAACAAAAGCAACCAAAAATATTTCATTTCACGCCTCGTAGGAACATAGACAATACCAAAAATTCTTACCCAACACCCCCACCACATCACTGAGTCACCATTCTCTCTTCTTTGGTGGCAGTGACCTGAAGAACCTATAGGTGAACCTCCAGAGATATACAAAGATCCTATAAGAAAAGAAGAGCAAGGGAACATCCCTCTTGAGACCATGGCTGAACACAAAAATGATATGGGAGATGAGGAGATAATAGAAGGTGCATTTCCCATCCAAGAGACCAATGGAGACATGAAAATGAAAAACATAAGTCCCTCAGCCTTACCTCACTTCCATGGATTGACCACTGAAGACCCTTATACCTTCCTGTTTTATTTTTCTGTCCTTTGTTGAACTTATGACTATGCAAAAGACGAGCAAAAGTTGAAACTCTTTCCTTCTACCCTCAAGGATGCAGAACTACGCTGGTTCATGGGGTTGCCTGGAAATAGTATCACAACTTGGGTTCAAATGCAGCAAGTCTTTAACAACAAATACTAGGATCACTGTAGGTCAAAGGAAACGAAGGGGGATATCTTTCAGATGACCATGGGAAGTGATGAGTCTTTAGAAGACTACAAGGAAAGGTTCCAACTTAGTTATAAACGGGCTAGGTGAACACTTGACCCTGAATCTCTTAAGCTGGTTCTACTCCGAGGAGTCCCTGAAGACCTTCTAGATACCCTCCATTTTCTTGCTGGAGGAGACATCTACCAACTACCTTATGAGGACATAAAGACTGTGTTTAGAAACCATTCTAAGGTAGCCCGGAAAAGAGGTAGGGGGAATCCACTTTTAGCTGTTGCCACCTTATCCAAGCATGAGTTTTCTAATCAGATGAAAGACCTCAAAAGTGAGATGAGACAGACCATTGCCATGCAACTAGATACTTTCCAAATCCAACAGAAGAAAGAGGAAGCTGAGAGGGCTTTGGCCATTTTCTATCCTAGATGTACGAGGAAGCACCCTAAGAATGAGTGTCCATTGCACTCAGTAGAGGTATGTTTCATTTGTGAGGAAGACCACCCCATAAACCAATGCCCAACCTTACTCGGATTTAAAGCCATGTACCAAGGGACTGAGGCAACCACTGAACCACTCTACTTCCTCAACCAAAGGAGGCCGCATGGGATGCAAGGGACATCCCAAGCTTATTATAGCCCCAACCAATCTGCTCATATACCTTCTTGGGGTCCCCCTACTCATCCTTCCTGGTCCGTACCTCCTCCATGGTCTTATCTATCTCAATACCATACTCAACCTACTGCTCATTCGTTTCACTCACATGTCCAGCCACAACCTCAGTGGAATGCACCTCAGCCGAGGTGGAGTCCCCAATACAACTCTCTTCCCGCCATTCTGCCTCCACCACCTGCTCAACCATAACCACTACCTCCTGCTCCTCCAAGACAACCCGAGATGCCTGCTCAACCGAACCCGGACCCCAACAACAGACATGCCCAACAGGTATACACTAGGGAGACAACATGCCCTACCTATGTTGTGGAGATCCAGGAGATCAACCTGCCATTTGGGAAGGTCCTTCCAGACCTCCAACCTCCTCCCCCAGAGGATGAGGAAGAGAAACAGGAAAGTGAACCCAAAGCCATTCCACCCTTTCCTGAGCGACTAATAATAACCACGCAACCAAACCCAGAGGAGACTAAACTTCTGGGAGAACTTAAGTAGTTGTGTGTGAAATACCACTTCTTCAGGCCATAAAAGATGTACCAATCTACAACAAATTGATCAAGGAGAAGTGTTTCAAGCACCTAGGCAGGTGCAAGAGAGATGCCCCGACTATCAATGTCATAGGACAACTGTCCGATCTAATGTTGGGGCAAGTGATCTGTCCAAAATATTGGACCCTGGGAGTCCTGTAGTTGATGTCCACATCAATGGCACCGTAATCCCCCACACCCTAATTGATCTAGGGGATGCCATTAATGTGATGCTCAAACTTAACCTTCATAGTTCCTTAAGAAAGATCTCGATAGTATTGCAGTTAGGAGACTGCTCCACTGTGACTCCCGAAGGGATTGTGGAGGATGCCCTGGTCTCTTTTGACTCTTGGGAGTACCCTGCTGACTTCTTGGTCCTTTAGCCAAAGGAAAACTCACTGGATACCCCCTCATTTTGGGAAGGCCTTGGTTAGCTACTGCGGGTGCTTACATCAGTTGTCAAGTTGGGAGCATGACCATCAAGAATGGGCCTATGTCCAAACAGCTAGTCCTATACCCTCCTGCCCAACCTCTACTAGAACATGACTTACCACTCTAGTTGGAAGAGGGAGATGAGGATGAGGTCTACTCTGCACCATTGTGCACAGTAGAAGCTACCAGGGGAGGCCCCTCAAACCGAGGATGAATTGATTGAGAATTTGATTCAAAATCCACCTCCTGGTGCACTGTCATTAGAGGAGTTGGTGGAAGATACCCAAGCCAGCGCTTTAGTGGACCTATGTGTGGCTGATCCAACCTATCCCAGAGTTAAGAATGTGGAATTTGGCCCTAGAAGAACCTTAAAGATTAGCTCATCCCTATCTCCCTTTGTTATGAAACCAGCTCAAGAAAAGATAGAAAAGATAGATCAACACCTTAGAATTCAGACTCTTCGAGGGGACAACCTCCTTTACATTACATAAATGAACAATTCTTGGATGATTCAAATGAAAATACCTCCTCTCTATATATAGGAGTCTAAGTGGTCATAACATAATCAAAGCCTACATAACAATAATAATGTAAGGGCACAATAATAACAATAGTGGGCTTCTATGGGGCATAATAGTAAATATGGGCACTACATGGGTACATCA
>APFE030894975.1:43993-54891 GCA_000404065.3 Pinus taeda
CCTCTACTTTGTGTATTATGCTTCCTTACTATGATTCATAATTATCCTTTATTGATTTTATATTATTTTATTTTCATCCTTCTTACTTTGTCCTATTGTTTTATAAAAATTTAAATTATTTTATTGGTTTGTTTTATTTTAATTTTTTTCTTCTACTATCCTTTCATTTTCTTTATTTTATAACTTGATTTTTGTTTTATTTTATTTAATAATATTTAGTATATTATTTTCCCTCAATATTATTGTTTCATTTATGCTTTTTTTTCATTAATTTGGTCTTTTATGTCCTTTTTGTTGTTTTGTTTATTCTATTATTATTTTATTTTATATTATTTTATTGTGTATATGTTTTTATTTCGTGGTTTATAGTTTATTGATTATTGATTTTTCTTTCAATGTTTATTATTATTATTATTATCTTTTACCCTTTTGTTTTGTTTATTATTCCTTATTTTATTATTTAAAATAAGTTGACTCTCGTTTCATCTTCTTTTCCTTTTTTATCTTATTTATACCCTCATTATTATGTTCTTTTTTCTCTCAACATACATGTCTTGATGATGAGTCCATTGGTGACTCGAAATGTAGACTTTAAAAATGGCACATGTGGATTCATTTCCGAAATTTCACTCTTCAAATCTCAACCATAGAAGTCTCCAAACAACAATTATAAATCATATGATTAATATTATACCCTACGAATATGAACCTTTAGATTAATAAACCCAAGGGATTGATATTATAAACCCAAGGGAATAATGTACTCAGGGGATTAATACTAAAAACCTAAGGGATTATAAAGCCGATGGAATAATATTAAACCCAAGGGATTAATATTTTAAACCTAAGATATATAAACCCTAAGATAAATATTATAAACCCTAAAATAATCATGGTTGACCATGGTTGATTTTCATATTGAGACAATCTTCGTTACATTGCGGCGTTGGACTATAGTTGACTATCGTGCACCATGATTGGTTTTCATATCAATCCCTTGTGTTTATTAATATAAGGGTTCATATTCCTAGGATATAATATTATTCTTAAGATTCATAATGTTAGTCCCATGGTTTAGTATAAATCCCTTGGGTTTATACTCATGGTTGACCATGGTCAAGCATTGTCCCTTGGTTTTATAATATCAATCTGTTGGGTTTACTAATCTAAGGGTTCATGTTCCTAGAGTGTAATATTATTCATAGGGTTTATAATATAAATCCTTGGGTGTAATATAAAACCCTGAGGTTTAAAATCTAAGGGTTCATATTCATTGTGTTTATAATATAAATCCCTTGTGTTTATAATCATGATCAACCATGGTCAGCCATGCTCCAACGTCACATTGTGACAAATATTTTCTTATTATGGAAATCAACCATGGTCAAACGTTACATTGTGACAAAGATTATGTCGATATGAAAATAAATTATGCTCAACTATGGTAAACCATGGACCAACGTTGCATTCATTAGGGGAATTTTGAGGTCTAAAATGGGCCTCCTAAGGAAATTATAAAATAATAGTGGAAATAATAAAATAAGATTATATTACATCATCAAATTTTAGAGGGAAAAAAGAAAAAACTACTTTTTCAACTCATATTTTCAACTTATCTCCCTATGGGTTTACTCAAATTTCAAGTGGGAACACTCATTGGATGCAAAATTTGATTCTTCATCCAAGGAGTACCTATGTTGCATAGTTTCGATGGACCCTGCTACATGAAACATGTGATTGCAATCACGTTTTTCATGTATTTCTCATTTTTCATGTAACAGGGTCCATTGAAGGTATGCAACATAGATACGCCTTGGATAAGGAATTAAATTTTGCATCCAACAAGTACTCCTGCTCGAAACTTAAGTAAAACCTTAGGGGGATAAGTTGAAAATACAAGTTGAAAAAGTAGTTTTATTATTTTATTATATTTTTAATATTTTTACTTTTTTACCCAAAAAATGGTGAACCATCCCCCATGGTTGACATCATCATCTTGAATTTTATTGGTTCTTATAAAGTTTATTTTGGTTGTACATTTTTCCTAGGAGGCCCATTTTAGACCTCAAAAGTTCTCTAATGATGGCAAAGATTGTCTCAATATGAAAATGAGCCATGATCAACCATGGTGAACCATGTTTATTCAAGGTTTTATAATATTTATCTTAGGGTTTATATGCTTTGGGTTTATAATATTAATCCCTTGGGTTTATAATACCCTGGGGTTTTAGAATTAATCCCTTAGGTTTATAATTGCAATCCCTTGGATTTATTAATCTAAGGGTCCACATTCCTAGGGTATAATATTATTTGTAAGTTTTATAGTATTTATAAATCCCTTGGGTTTATAATCATGGTCAACCGTATGCAACCATGGTCCAATGTCACATTGTGACAAAGATTGCCTCAATATGAAAATCAACTATGGTCAAATTTCGCATTGTGACAAAGATTGTCTTAATATGAAAATCAACAATGGTAAAACATGGCCAACCATGTTTATTTTAGGGTTTATAATATTTATCTTCCGGTTTATATACCTACTGTTTATAATATTAATCCCTTGGGTTTAGTATTCCATTCGGTTTATAATATGAATTCGTTGGGTTTATTAATCTAAGGGTTCATTTTCATAGGGTGTAATATTATTCATAGGGTTTATAATATAAATCCTTAGGTTTAATATAAATTCCTTTGGTTTATAACAATGGTCAAGCATGGCCAAACATGGTCCAATGTCACATTATGACAAAGATTTTCTCAATATGAAAATCAACCATGGTCCAATGTCGCAATGTGACAAAGATTGTCTCGATATGAAAATCAATCATTCTCAACCATGATCAACCATAGTCCAATGTCACTTTAGGACAAAGATTGTTTCAATATTAAAATGAACCATGGTCAACCATGATCAACCATGTTTATTTTAGGGTTTATAATGTTTATCTTAGGGTTTATATGCCTTGTGCTTTTGATATTAATCCCTTGGGTTTAATATTATTCCCTCATTAGAGGAAATTTCAACCTAAAAGTGGCTTCTTAAGGAAAAATAATAAAATAATAGTTAAAATAATTAAAAAAGAGTTATGAATTTTGGAGGGAAAAAAATATAACTATTTTTTTAATTGTATTTTTGGCTTATCTCCTTATAGGTTTACTCAAGTTTTAAGTGTAGACACTCGTTGGATGGAGAATTTAACTCCGCATCCAATGAGTACCCATTATGCATACTTTTGAGAAGACACACATTTTTTCTTTTGTAAGCTTGGTAGTGTCTTCCTTTTCATTACTTTAAAAGAAAATTACAACAACATAATAGTTAGTTAAGTGGATGTAACTTGCCCATAGGGAAACCAAGTTAATATACCACGTAACAACATTATAGGCCAACCAATAGCAAAAAATAAGGAGTCTGTCACACCAAGCTAGATATGCCTACAAGTATAGAATGTATCTAAAAACTACAATGCCTTCAACAATAATTACAACATATCGAAATGTAAAAGCTAGCCGCATACTGCTATTCAAAAGAACATATAGAGATAAGCAAGAAAACTAATCAGTGCCCTCAACTGAAACTGACTCGATCAGAGTCAGATCTGTCACATTCGAGCCAGGGAGTTCTTTCAGAGTACAGATGCACGGTATATGGTATTCAATTCTCTTGAGGTGACCATCCTGCTTCTGCAATTGGAAGTGGAGTTTCTGGAACTCCTTGTGGTAGTCCGGGAAAATTTGGATTATCATTTCCATGTTTATCGCAACCTGCTCTAGTGCCTCGCCCAGAAGGCTCTTCATCGACCAATATAAAAACAAAGTTTGTTTGTACTTAGTCTCTCCGCTGCAGGTGTGCTTGGGATCCGATACCATTTCTCGTGCTTCTTCGACATCAATTTCCATGTTGCCAGTTTGTTTATTTAATCCTACTTCCCATTCTTTAATGAGATTACATATTTCCTTCACAGTACCCTCATGATACATAGAGGTCGTGTCATTGATAATACTATTGATGGGCTTTTGTCCTCTTTTCCACCCCCCCAAGGTGCTAGGTTGTTCCAACTGAGTAGCCCCTCTGTTTCGTTTGTCTCGGCCCTGAAAGGCAGAGCCATGATGAGACGTTGTCAACGAGCGAGTCATTCCCTTAGAAAACCAATGAACCTGATAAACAAAGGGCCGTGTAATTGTAATATTAAAAGACAGATCATTCTAAGACGAGAACCACTTCTAGGTGGTCTTACTATCTGAAAACCTCATCAGAGAAGAAACAAAACACCATAATAACACTAGAATTTTATGAGAGAGAACACCTTGAATCTTCTTGTGACCATAGAAATTGAGGTTCAACCCCAAGATAGAGACTAAATGTATGACCAAAAATCGCCCTCCATAACAACTGATAATTCGATAGAGATTAAAGACATGGAAGAGCTCCCATAGACCAACCCTTGGACTCACTTGTGAAAGACCTTTGACCTAGGACCCAACATGACTCTTCTCATTTCAAGCACCCATGGCAGTGTTATGTTGTCACTAGACAACTAATTTCTTTAGCGACCGACTAAGAGTACCCTTCCCAACCTAATAACAGGTGTAAATACTATACCCAGACGCATAACAAATGAGAACCTTTGTTGTATTCCCATAATCATTACCCCAAGTCCAAACCACAAAGACCAAGAAATGATACAGACCCATCTTTGACAAGAAAATTTCATACAACATCAACACATAGGTGTAATCCCACAACCAAACCTCATTACAAATACATAAAGTTGCATGCAGGTACCAAAGGCAACTCATACGTTGATAATCCAACAAAGCAAGGCCATGCACCCACATTTTCCAAAGACTGGTAAGGCAATACATGTAGTAGGACAAAAAGACACATAAAACATACCTAACGGACTGAGAGAAGAGGAGCTGAGCTCCCCTCCGTGCTGAGATATTTTCGGTAGTGCGCCCTGCCTCCTTTACTTTCCCACGGAGTAGACTTTGGGCATGATCACAATTGTTTGCCAAAACGGTGAACGACAAGTTGCATTGAAGGCCTCAGCCACCTTCGATATATGTCTTAAACGCCTGCATGCACTCGCCCTCCTCACCACCTGCCTCAACCATGTGAGGTGGGGTGGGTGTGATTCCCAATGCCATAACCATAATGGGCTTGCGGGTAATATGTACTCCGAGTCACACCCCGATCGGGGATTGAGAAGACTCACATTGATAAAAATTGATAAAATTTATATTCAATTTTTATCGATGTGTGTCTTCTCAAAAGTATGCATAATGGGTATTCATTGGATGTAAAATTAAATTCCCTATCCAATGAGTGTCTTCACTTGAAATTTGAGTAAATCTATAAAGAGATAAGCCAAAAATACAATTAAAAAAAGTAGTTTTTCTTCTTTTCTCTCCAAAGTATTTACATGTACCTCTTTTTAAATTTAAAAGATTTTGATTGGTTTACATATTATGACATGAAAATTATGTGAAAATTTCATGGGTACTTTTAGGCTGAAATTTCCTCTAATGTGGGTTTAATTTAAATCCCTTGGGTTTATAATCATGGTCAGCCATTGTCCAACGTCAAATTGTGACGAAGATTTTCTCAATATGAAAATCAACCATGGTCCAACATCGCAATGTGACAAAGATTGTCTCGATATGAAAATCAATCGTGCTTAACCATGGTCAAATGTCACATTGTGACAAAGTTGTCTCAATGTGAAAATCAACCATGTTTATTTTAGGGTTTATAATATTTATCCCTTGGGTTTAATATTATTCCCTTGGGTTTTTGATATTAATCCCTTGGGTTTATAATATCAATCCCTTGGGTTTATTAATCTAAGATTTCATATTCCCGGGGTATAATATTATTCATAGAGTTTATAACATTGATATTTGGGTTTAATATAAATCCATTGGGTTTGTAATCATGTTCAACTATGGTCCAATGTTACATTGTGACAAAGATGTTCTCAATATGAAAATCAATGATGGTCCAACATTGCATTGTTACAAAGATTGTCTCCATATGAAAATCAATCATGGTCAACTATGGTCAACCATGGTCGAATGTCGCATTGTGACAAAGAATGTGTCAATATGAAAATCAACCATGGTCATCCATGATTGTTTTAGGGTTTATAATATTTATCTTAAGGTTTATATACTTTGATTTTATAATATTGATTCATTGGGTTTAATATTATTTATGTAGGTTTATAATCCCTTGGGGTTTTAGTATAAATCCCTTGGGTTTATA
The DNA here is from genome assembly GCA_000404065.3 of Pinus taeda. NCBI lineage: Eukaryota > Viridiplantae > Streptophyta > Pinopsida > Pinales > Pinaceae > Pinus > Pinus taeda. The sequence continues at coordinate 50,265 of APFE030894975.1, forward strand.
ATATCAATCCCTTGGGTTTATTAATATAAATGTTTGTATTTGTAGGGTATAATGTTATTCATAGGGTTTTTAAAATTAGCGCTTATGTTAAATGTAAATCCTTGAGTGTATTAATTAATAATAATTATAATAAATGGTAAAAAAAATAATATTTATATAATAAAACCAATAATAATAAGTTTATTATTATTATTTATTATTTCATTATGAATAATAAATAAATGAATTATTATTAATAATCCAATGAATGAATTGTTTATTTTAATAAAATAAAAATGAATGAATGAATTATTATTAATATTTATTTTTTCCAAAGGAAAAAAATGGTAACCTTTTTATTAAAAAAAAATTAATGAAAAGTTACACTTGTAGATGCAATGAAACATTCTGTAAACTGCCACACGGGCTCGAGTGGTTACACACCGTTAGAAGACTAACGTGTAAAAAGAAAAGAGAAGAGGAAAGAGATAAGAAAAAGGGGAAAAAACTGAATTCCGGCAGTTGAGTAAAACTCACTCTTCAAGTCTTTCACCCCTTTTTCTTTTCGACCTTACGCCACTCTCCTTGAGTGGGCATGGTCGAAGCAATGACTAACTGTGTTTCTGCATTCTGTAGGCCTGTTTCTTTGTGTGAGTCTGAAGTATCTGAGAGATGACGCCGTTTGTTGCCTCCCATGTTTTGATCCATGCTTGTCATCTCTACCTGATTTTGGTGGGTCTCTGCCTATTGTGGAGCCTTATTGACTGCTATGTTTTCCTTTTGATTCCCTGTTTCCGCTTCCTCTATGATGGTATCATCCTCTTCTGTTTCTGATTCTTCAGCTTCTGGTATCGAAGGGGCTTTCCTTTCCGCGGCTCTCTTCTTTGCAACGTCATCTATGTTCTGCCATCCTTTGGGCTTCCTTTGTTGTGGTTTACTCTTGTTGAAGCTTTTGCATGCATTGTACAAATGACCTGTTTGTTGACATCCCCTGCATCTGAAGGCTGTATTCTCATAATCCAAAGTTTGTTTCCACTGTGAGTTGTTGAAGTTCACAATGATGCTTTCAGGTAAACCTTGGCTAAGATCTACCTCGACACATATTCTAGCAAAAGTAAAGATTCCTTTTATGTGTCTCTCTGTATCAATCTTTAACGTTCTTCCAAGGGTATTCCCTATAACTAATAAGGCCTTGGTGTGCCAGAAATGTATTGGAAGATTATGCAGCCTTACCCATACTGGCATCCTTGATACCACCATAGTATTGGCATTGAACTCCGGGAACCATGGGGTAACAAACAGTCCCGCACTGCCCCAAAACCATGGCCCTTTGTTGAGAATTTTTTCCCTTTCTTCTTCTACGAGGAAAGTTACTATGAAGAAACCCTTAGAGCATAGGTGAATTTGGCAGTTTTTTGTCCACATCGTGTGAATCCATTGGTACAACGCATCGGTTCTAGGCTAGAAACCGTTAAATCTACAGATAACAACATTTTTCTGTAGGTCTGAGAATATATACTTTACCTCTGGTAAGTCCAGAGAGATAGAGGGACTCTCTGGCGCTTGATCCATAATATACTGCCCTGGAGGTGCATTTACAGCTGTAGATTCTTTCCCCTTTGGAGGCTCTTTCCCTTTGGCTGCATCGCGGTATGTGCTTGTAGGTTTTGAGGTAGATCCCTTAGATCCACCTCGCAATCGGTAATTGAGTATGATAGTTGAGTCCTTTGCAACCCTGTAATGCTGGAGTGTGTGTTGATCCTGCATACAAAACCCTGAAAATAAAAGGATTTGTAAAGCAGTTGGAATTCCGAATTTGTCCTGGATCTCTTTTTTTAACTCCAGAATACTCAACCGTTCCCAGATCTGCATACAAAAGTGTCTGCCTTCTGTTGATCTGATGAAGATTTGCTTCAAATCCGCTGTGTCTGTCTTGATCAAATCCCATTTTTCGGAATTGTTTTCTGGATCTAACGAAAACCCATTTTGCTTCTGCCTGGATCTGGCCGGATCTGATAGATCCACCCCGGTTCTACAGTGTTTGGCCCGATCTGGTATGCCATTTCCCAGATCGGGACTCCTATTAAGGCTATCGCTCATTTGCATGACATAGTCTTCGAGCCCTCTGTTGAAGATCTGTGCTGCAGAGATCATAGGGACCTCAAGACACCGCGGAACCAGGTCCCTACTCCCATCCCATGCTTGATCTAAGGCTCTGCCATTTAAAATCCGCCCTAGATCGACAGATTGAAAACACGGCGAACCAAAATGGGGCATGGGGGCTGGCATACTCCTCTTTTCTCCATAGTCGCAAGTAGATTTTCCATGCCTGTGCAGAGCGCTCACGTATGAGGACGTAACAAGGCGAGACAGGATAAGGACCGTTTGTTCTGGAGTAAAAATCTCCAGACAAAAGATTTCTGGTGCCGCCCTGAGGTAATCTACCTGCACCCTGAAGGAGGAGAAGCGCACCGGTCGTGGTTTGTTAAGGTTCGAATCATGAAAAACCTTTTCATCAGCAGATCTAGTCCAGGACCAAAAGGAGACAACGAGCTTAGAGTATCCAGCGGCCAGGCATCTGGTCGATCCAAGTCAGATCAGATCTTTTGGGACCACGGCGGCGCAGAAACTACCTTCTGAAACCCTAAGTCCATGAGACGCCTCCATCAGAACCTTATTAATATTTATTAATCAGTAATGTTATTAGATTTTATTTAAACAAAAAAAATAATATTAATTATAATAGTATTAATATTAATTAATAATAATCATCATAATAATATGTTTTCGGCATATATCAATCACACTTACTAATTTGGTTGTGCTAGTATAAACATCATGAATATATGGGTAGTTTAAATAATCATGAACATTCTCAGTGTGATTGCCTTTGAACATTTATGAACTACTTAATTTCTCGTTGGCATATTGAATTACATATAATTATATTTTTTTAACAAGTGTAATACGTAGCTGCTTAGTATTGCATTTTATGCAAAAAGTAATTGATAGCAAAAAGTATTGTACCTAAGATAAAAATTTCCCTCATGCCCATGCATAAAGAGTTATTATTATTATTTTTTTAATTATTAAAACTTGCGATTTGCAATGTTCCATTTGAAGTGACATTATAATAGTTGAAATCTTCTTCTATTTTTGAATTTAGGTTTCCACTTTAGAATATTAAAACACATTTTTGAAATATTAAAACAAATAAATTGTTAAAGTTTTTAAATAAGGACATTTTTATAGTTGAATTCACAAAATTAAGATTTAATAAGTGTTTAGTTAAAACAATGAAATTTCTATTTTACATTAAAATTATTTATAACAAAATTTTCCACGACAAATAGCATAAAATTCATAATCTAATAAATTTGTAAGATCTTGCATGTATGAGACATATTCTTTGAATAGGACCCAGACACCCTCAAGACACGAAAAAAATGCACGCGCTGATGACTTCCATGGCCAACTCTTTTCTCTGCATGTGACACATGCTCTCATGGGCAACAAGTGGGCCCTCCACCTTTTCATCCTTGAATTTGCACTTAAATCACTAGGAATGCACGGACGATGACTTTCGTGGCCATCTCTTTTCTCTGCACCTGACTTATGCTCAAATGGGTAACAAGTGGGCCCCTCCACCTTTTCATCCTCCAATTTGCACTTAAATCACTAGGTGGTAGTATCTTTCACCAAAGGACACTCCTCAGCAACATAGTATATTTAATTAAAAAAATTATAGTTACCAGGAATTTGGATTAGATATGATAAACAAATAATTTGATTTAAAATTTTCAATTAAAAAAAATCATTATTATATTTAAAAAAATTACTTTTATATTTTTAAAATTTACACAATTTATTTATAATTTGAATAAACTTACTTACGTTAAGTGTGAGAAATATAAGTTCCAACCGATTAATGTTTTTTTCAATCTCGTCAAAGAAAACACGTATTAAATCAGCGTTGATCTCCTGCATGTCTATCTTGATACGTATGTGTGTGAGTGTGTGTTTGCCTGTCCGGTGGGCTTTAAGCCCGACAAGTTTATAAGCTATCACTCTTGTTTTCAGGTTTTTCATTTTAGTGTTAAAATTTTAATAATTTTTTTATTTAAGTAATAAAAATCAAATATTATGATTAAAAATGATATTATAAATATTTCGAAATGTAAAAATAGTAAAGTAATATCATTTTATTTTTTTAAGAATTAAAATTCTTACATTTTTCATTCATGGTATTAGAGACAAAAATATTATAACTATTAAGGAATTTAGATTTCTGTGATTCATAACATTGTTTAGAGAATTTTCGGCGGAATCACATCAATAATCATTTGTCGACGCGTTTCGAACCAACCAGTGTGGTTCATCGTGAGGACAAGTTGAAGAACTGATTCAGCGTAGCTAGTTAAATAGTTTAGGCAGAGACTCCAACGGTTAGATTTAAAACGGCTAATTCTGACCTTATGACCCTATTCAAATAATTAATAATCTTGCTCAATTTTTAATTATTATTATTCCTAGAGAATAGTTAAAATAGGTAAAAATATATCAGAAAAGTACTCCTATTGGATATTAAATTATTAAAATATTTGATTATTTAACTAAATCTAATTTTTTATTAATAAATATGTTCCAA
>APFE030894986.1:0-41974 GCA_000404065.3 Pinus taeda
AAGCTAAGAAAACCCATGCTTATCACCAAGCGCTAATAAAATCCTCTTTTGATTCAAGCATAATGACCAGAAAAAACTTTCAGATGGGAGATCTAGTTTTGAAATGGGATAAGGCTCATGAAGAGAAGGGCAAACATAAAAAATTCCAGAAAATGTGGCTTGGTCCTTTTCAGATTGTAGAAGTCATAGGCCCGTCAACGTTTGTGTTGTAGGATTTAGCAGGTAGAAAGGATTCCTTGCCTGTTAACAGACAAATCCTGAAAATATACTTTCCATAGAAGATAACTCTTCTAATTTTTGTAGGATAGCTTTTTGTTCTTCTTTCTTAGAAATAAAACTAGTTGTAGATGATTACTACAGGAATTCGCGTTAAATTGGACACCAAATCCTCTGTCAAATCTTGTTTTTATTTCACTTGTATAAACAGTAATTTTTTTTTCAAAAATCTGATCTTTATTATTGACAAATAGTGTCCAACTTTACTCTAGATATGATACTAGTTCTGACTTCAAATTTTTTTATGAAAGCAACCTTTGGCAAAAAACTTGTTTTATATCAGCACAATGAAAGGTATCAATTATAAAATGAGCACTCTCTGTAAAACTGCTATTTTTCGAACTCTATTATTATCGTCTAGAACTTTCTTAAGGAAAAACAATGGGTTCCTCCTTGCTAAAGGAAATCGCAGCATTCAGAGAAGTAATCTGAGAAAGCAATATGTATCTCAAAGAATAAGAGGCCTCATCACGAGTCGGCTTATCATGATCACAGATATTATAACTTGTTGACCTTGCCAATACTGTCCACCAAAGCAGGGCAACGACTTAAGATTGTTGCAATCAAAAGACAAGGGGTCTCATCACGAGCTAGCTTGTTCAGCAAAAGTGTAAATCAAGTGAATGACTGTGTCATAAATTGGCCACCAAACCAAGACATTGTTCTTTGGAGAATAAAAAAGAAAAAGTATAAAAATGGTTTTCTCTCTAGAAAAGTTGTAGATAGCTTTAAGTAGGATAAAGGATCATTGCTGGGTAACAGGTAACCCAGCCGAGGCTATAGACGCCTGCGGGCAGCAGAGGTTCTACCTACGGTAAATGAGCATATTTTAAATGACCAGCATAGCAGAGATGACCTCATTTTATCTTTAAAAAAGGGACCAAGTAATGGCTGGTGTAAATACAAGGGCTGAACCATAGGAAGCAAACAAATGGAATGCAGAAAGGTTGAAATAAAGTATCATTGATAGGATAAGACAAACGTACTCTATCTGTCCATAACAAAGTTTATACTGAAGAAAAATTTTCTGTTTCGGAAGTTGAAGTTCAATAGAAAGTCAGAGATAACTGGTTCTTCCCAGTGAATCACCATTGTTTTGGTCACCTACAACCCCCCCTCTTTTGTTTGGTATTAGCAACAACACCGAGCAAATGGGGGACCCTTAGTAAAAAATTCATCAAATTCCCCTTGAATATTTTTGTTTTTCCTTAGAATCTTATCGCAGCAAAGCAAAGGAAACACTTCTTTTTATAAGCGTATCAAACCACGAAGAAGCGATGCTAAACTCATCGCATCGCATTTTCCATAAGCGCTCTTAATAGGCGAAGCTTAAGAAATCCCCGACGGCCGAAGTGCGATGTCACATATCACAGCAGCCACATAGAGTAAGATGCAATGACTAATATCCGCGATGTGCGATTTGCGATCTCTGATCCACAATATGCGATCTACGATGATCCGATATTGTGATACGACAATGCTGTAATACAAATCTGCGATTTGCAATCTACGATCTGCGACGAAACACGAAATCTTGCTCAGCACAACATTCAAGGGAAAGCTGTCCTTTAATCAGAATTAGGCGCGTGCCTATAAAAAGAAATTAATGATCGTACGAATGGCTACTTTTCATTTTTCGAAGAGTCAGTTCACTTTGAATGTCATGATTATACACACGCAAGACCTGAAGCTTTCATATCAAACTTTATTTTTCATTTACTCTTTTCCTTTACACAAACTATAAAATAGGAGATAAAATGGAGTAATTTTTATTTTGCAGGAAACATCTAAGGAAAAGAGGAAAGCGCCGATGCTCAGAGGCCACAGAAGAGACTTCTTCAGAAGCAGAAACCACATACGATAAGACTACAGATTCCAGAATATCACTCAGCGGATGCTAACGACTGATAGGCCATCTGAAGCTCAGAATCAAAGGCGCACAAAAGCAACATGACTACAAAGATACCTGAAGCTTACACGACAGAAAAGCCCGGAATGAAGAACAATGGCAGTTTCCAATCCAGAGAATTTCTCGGAAAGTAAAGTCTTCTGACTCATCAAGTCATTCACGAGGATAGAAAACCAAAATAGCAAAAGCAAATCCAGCTTGAGAAAAATTCGAGTTATTACCAAGTATACATTCAGTCAGCGGGAGATTCTCTAAAATATCTGATAGTTTATCAAAAAAGTGGTGCCGACCCTTTTTACTTCTATTTTTATAACACGCACAAAGGGAAAGGCAACCAACCGACTCCTCTCAGACGAATGCTACACACTCACAGCACTAAGGGCAAATACAAAAATAGTTCAAAGTTAGATTTAATTTTAGAAATAATTTGCTTTATCAGAGGGATGGTCATTTGAAAACCGGATCCCAAATTTATGTAATCAAGTTAATTAGTTAGCAGTATTTAAACCCTTCTCATGCATTTAGAGAAGGGTCCGGAGATTTGTCAAAAACTCGTCCTCAGAACATGCACTTTTGCGCCCTCAAAGGTGGTTTTGATGAATGGATGGATCAAGGTTTATTAATGTTTGTGTCTGATATCTGCTACTGATTTTGCACTTCTGTACTCTTGGGAGACGTTAGAACAAGGAGAGATAAATCATTGTTGCTTGAAGCTTATGAGTGGAATGAGTCATAAATGGTACTTCTATCTCTTGACTATTTCTGCTTATGTTCTTTAAGTGATTTATAGTTCAGTTGTTTATATGTCATTATATGAATGTATGGGTTATCATTTGGCACTTTTGTACGGTGGATTCATATTGTTTGTATCTTACATATAAATAACTTATTATGCGATATGTTGTTCATAACTGTTTTGCCTAAATTCTTATGCAAAATAGTTTATCTTTAATGATTTTTGTTCTTATGATAGATGAATGATCTTTATTACCAGTTATTATTCGAAATCTTTTTAGATCGCATAATAGAAAGATATACACCCCGGGTTAGTGTAGATTAGATGTATTGCTTCTTATTAGACTACAATAGCATAGTGTTAGTTTAAAGAGTCTAAATTAGATTTGCTTTAAATTCCCCTTAGATCAGCATAGTCCAAACTCTACACACACACACACCCAAGGTCGGGAAACTAGTCCCGTCATCCCCAGTCGGACCCGCTATACCAAACGGATAAGGAGCTGGCAACCAAGGTCCAGACCGGGTGGGTATCCCCCTTGTTGTCGACCCGATTTTCAGGGCTTCAACACAACATTAAAAATTTTGTTTTCTTGTCTTATTTTTCGTGTTTTTTATTTTTATTTCTATTTTTTTCAATATTTGAATTTTTGTTTTGTTTTGTATTTTTCATTTTTATTTCTTTATACATTTATTTTTTATTTTGGTTTTTATTTTCATTTTTTTTCTACAAGGTCAGTGTCGATGCTCGTCTAACAACTCGATCCCATTATGGGTAATTTGATAGCTGATTTTAAAATTTTCGTTATAATGAATCTAGTCTGCCCCCACAATGGATCAATTTCATGGTTGGTCTTTAAGTTTTCATTACAACGGGTCGAGTTCACCTACACTGTGTGTCAATTTCATGGTTGATTTTTAAATTTTTGTTGCAATGTATCGATCTGTCTTAGGCTAAGATTTTAAAATTGCTATATATTTAGCATTTAAAAATATATATTACTCTTGGGTGTTCATTTTTAATGTTTTTTGTCATAATTTTTTTTCATAATGTCATGCTTAAAATATTTTGAAAACTTGAGATTCTTTTGCAGTCATAATCACTGGTTTTAATTGCATGGTTGAAAAATTGTCAAGATTTTAATGTTTTTCTAAGTTATGATATTTTATCTTTAATGATATGGTTGAAAACAATTACAATTTTAGAGTTTTTTAGAGTCAAGATATTTTATCTTTAACAACATGGATGGAAATTGTTGGAATTATCAGAATTTGAGATATGATATTCTATCTTTAACATCATGTCTAAGAATTGTTTGAATTTTACAATTTTTCAAAATCCGAATATTTTATCTTTAAATCCATTGCTTAAAAATGTCAAAATTGTAACCTGATTTTTTTTTGTTATTCCAGAATCAACACCTTTTTTAAGGCTATTTTTTTCATCCATTTTGCAAAAAAAAAAATGGTTTTTACTACCATTTAAAAAAATGTTGAAAATTTACCCTAAAAAAACATCGTTTTAGAATACACAATTTTCATTTTTGGGTTGTTTTTTCATGTTTTGGGGGTTTTTGGGCTAGAGTACCCGTTTTGAGGTAAAAGTTCCTGTTTGATCGGTAACTATGTTTAAGTGGAAATATTATTTACATCTACCATAATTTTCTTACAATAATAAATGTCAAACATCTATCAAGATGAACCCATTTGAAGCTATGTACAAGAGGAAGTGTAAGGACCTGCAGTCATTGCGCGTGCTCCGGGTGAAGTGCGATACAAACGAACAACATGAAACAATGAAGTGCGAGCTCAGACCATCAACGCGGAGGTGATAAGTTATAATGCGATACGTAGGAGGAGAGGGCAAGCTATTTTATATGGCGTGGGAGCGTGAGGGAACACCCACGGGCCGACCAACAAATGTGGCGAGGCCGACCGATGGTTGAAAGCATTTGGAGGATGGCCGACTCACAATTGCGATGAAGTTTAAAGGCGTGGGCAGGTCGAACGGGTAGCTGCGACCTCGCCCTACACTCAAATATATTGGAGGAGCATTGGAGCTCATTTCATACATTGCTCAACGATCAAACAAGCAACTCACTCATGAGGAAGGTGTAGATCTAGTGCATGGGTGCAACAAGAGGTAAAGGCACAAAACTTGGAGATGTGCCCGTTCTTGGGCAGAGCCACATGAAGATAGCGTGGAGTTGGGCAAGGGCGCGAGTATAGGAGCACCCGCCGGTTGGAGTGAGGCATGCACGGGTGTGGCGCCCAGTGATGTGTAGAGTGCCCGACAGTGAAACGTTGGTGAGCGCTCGGTTTGTGCAACAACTTGGCACGGGTTCTTGGGTGACTTGGGTGAGCGCCCGCCCATCATGCAAGTGTCCACGGTGTGAATTTTGGTGAAGTTTTGAGATTGTGAATGGAGGTGGGTCTTGTGTAGAAGCGCCCGTGTGTGGTGACTTGGAGGCGCGCCCAAGTTGGGAAAACAACACAATCGTGCGACAAGGTGAACGAAGGGTTGGTAAGTTGTGTGGCAACTGTGCGGAGGTGCTGACGAGCTAGGCAATCGAATTTTGCTGAAGATTGTAAATTTGGGTAAGTATGAAACTTGGGGTTTCCAAGTATACTTGTAAAGCTTGTAACTTGTAAAAGACAGTATAATATATTATTGGGAAGACTCATTGTTCAAGGAGTTGTCCCTCCCTTTATACTGTGCAATTGTGTTCTTCATGTATAATTGCTATTGATAATGAATGTGTATGGGTGTTCATTGGTATAAAGGAAACATTAATAATACTTGGTTTTGAAACACAAACTAAGTAGGAGTAAGTGGTTAGGCATAGTCCACAAACATAAGTATTGGTGAAAAGAAAGTGTTCGGTGGTGCTGCACCTCACCTAGCACGGTTGAAAGACTACCGTAGGCTTGGGGGCGTGACAGTTGGTATTAGAGCTCGGTTGGAGTTGGTGCTAGAGCAGGGTTGATCGTGACAAAGTGCAGGTGTGGGAACACTTGGAATTGAAGACAGTGAAACGGGTACTTGCAGGTGAAGAAAGTTGTTTCACACAAGTGGAACAAGAGCTGGTTTAGGTTGCAGGCATCTTGGTGAAGCTGTTGGATGGTCGAAACTAAATTGCAAAGAAGAAGGAATTTGTTAGCAATGGTAGTTGAATCTCAGGTTTGGTCTAGCCACGGTGCGAAGGACACTACTCTTGGGTTCATTGAAAAAGTGTTGGAGAAGATGGAGGACATGGAAGCCTTCTGGACTAAGAAGATGGACTTGATCGAGAGAGATCAAGAGGCCAATTTGAAGATAAAGGAAGAGGTCGAGGAACTCTGGACTCAATACGAGTACATTGATCTTATGTGTACACAACTTGAAGCAAGGGTCAAGGAGGTTGAAGAGGCAAGAGACCGAGGTCTTGCAGAGATTGTGGACTTGTAGAAATCTTTTGAAGAAGCCAGAGATGAGATCACGGTGTTGAAGAAGGTCGTGAGGCATAACTCAGGTGGAGGAGTGCCTCATGTGAAAGTCAAGGAACCAGAATCTTACGATGGTACAACGAGTGCAAAGACTCTTGGAAACTTTCTATGGGACATGGAGCAATACTTGGAACGATTGGGTCTATCTAATGATGAGACGAAGGTCAAGGTAGCTGCTCAGTTCTTGACAAAGGATGCTAAGATGTGGTGGCGAAGACGGATGGATCAGATTGCCAATGGTAGTGCTGGTGACATTACTTTGTGGGATGAGATGAAGAAATCTTTGTAGACCCATTTTAGTCCTCAAGATGAAACGTGGGAAGCAAGGATGAAGATAAGGTTCATAAAGTAGACAGGGAACCTTCAGACATATCAATGGGAGTTTGCAAGTACGGTTCTGGAACTTCCTGACATGGCGGAGAGGGACAAGGTGTTCAATTTCATTATTGGATTGAAGCCTTGGGCACACAATGAAGTGAAGAGGTAGAGGATTAGAACACTTGAAGAAGCTTTTGCTGCTGTGGATAGGTTAGTGGAGCATTATGATGAGACTTCTGATGATAGGAAGAAGAAGTCTGACAAGTCGAAAGAGAAGAAGAAAGAGGATGCTTCGAAATCGGATGGTAAGTCAAAGATGAAGAAAGCCTTGAAGTGTTGGATATGTGCTGAACCACATACGATGAAGAATTTCCCTTCTAGATCGAAAGTGGCTGCGATTGCAAAATCTAATGCAAAGAATGAAGAAGCTTCTGTGGGGATGATGCAGATACTTGGTGGTGGTGCTGCTACAAAGGTGATCTCTCGGAGGGATCCTGAGGGGAACAAGTTGGAGTATGTTCGAATGAAGGTTGGAGATGCTGATATACTCACTATGGTGGATAGTGGGGCCTCTCACAACTTCATGGGTGAAGATACTACGAGAATAATTGGGCTAAAATTTATACCAGTGAAGGCATAGATGAAGACAGTCAATTCTCCTCCTGAGTGTGTTCTTGGTGTAGCTGAAAAGGTGGACACAACACTTGGTGAGTGGACAGGGAAGGTTGACTTCACTATAGTGGGAATAGATGACTATGAAGCTGTGCTGGGAATGGAATTCTTGAAACAATTCGATGATATGATTGTTCCACATTTGAAGAGGTTGTACATTTACGATGGAAGGGAGGATGTACCCATTGGTGTACCAACCATTGGAGTGGCAAAGCCTGATTATAAGTTGTCAATAATGCAATGGAGGATGAGAAGCAGATGGAAGATATGAGTAGGCAGTTCTCCATGGTTGAGACAAGCTTACCGAGCAGTCATTGGTCATCAGGACTCTTTCAGATAGTATCTTGGATTTGTCAAGAAGGCTAGAAGTGGTCAAGGATGATGATGATGATGAGAAGGAATATGTGAGGCCGAATTTCTGGGAGGAGGATCGGGTCACTTATCTACAGAGGATGGGGATAGAAGATCCTGATAGATGGATTGAGTTGATTAGTGAGGGTGAGCCTTCAGGCTCTACTCCCTCCACATCTTCTTAGATGGACAAGAATATGGGGCTCATTGTTAGCTGCTCATGGTAGTGAGTCCTTAAAACACATTGAGCAGGTATGATAGATGGTGCAGGGATGGCTTGGCATCAAGCATCATGACATGTTGCAGATGGGATGGATTTTCCATGGACTTGAGCATGGTGATATTCTTGATGAGTCCAAGATGTGGCAGAATCTGAGATAGACTAGTGAAGGCATAAGGATGTTCACTCTCATGGCTTGAGCGTGAAATTTGGATTAGCTACCCAACTAGTTCAAACATGGGGTCGGGAAGTGCACGGAGAGATGTTGGAATCAAGCATACGAGGATGATAGTTCACAGGATGGGGAAAACACATGATGAAGATGGGAATTCTACATATGTTGCAGGGATGTTTGCAGTAAGTGGAGGAGTTGACATCATGGACCGAGGATGAGACAGATATTGATGATGATCTTGGTGGATGGCTACCAGGATGGTATTTTGTCGAGGACAAAAATGACTTCAGGTGGAGGAGGATGTAAGGACTTGCAGTTCTTGCGCGCGCTCCAGGTGAAGTGCAATATGAACGAACATCATCAAAAGATGAAGTGCGAGCTCGAGCCATCAATGCAGAGGTGATAAATTATAATTCGATGCATAGGAGGGGAGGGCGAGCTATCTTATATGGCATGGGAGCATGAGGGAACACCCATGGGCCGACCAAAAAATGTGGTGAGGTTGACCGATGGTTGAAAGTGTTTGGAGGATGGCCGACTCACAATTGCGATGAATTTTAAAGGCATTGGCACGTCGGCTGGGTAGCTACGACCTTGCCCTACGCTCATATATATTGGAGGAGTGTTAGAGCTCATTTCATCCATCGCTCATCGATCAAACAAGAAACCCGCTTATGAGGAAGGTGCAGATCTAGTGCGTGGGTGCAGCAAGAGGTAAAGGTGCAGAACTTGGAGATGCACTCGTTCTTGGGTAGGGCCGCACGAAGATAGCGTGGAGTTGGGTGAGGGCGCAGGTAGAGGAGCGCTTGCCGGTTAGAGTGAGGCATGCACGGATGTGGCGCCCGGTGATGTGTGGAGCACTTGACTGTGAAACGTTGGTGAGCGCCCGGTTTGTGCGACAGCTTGGCATGGGTTCTTGGGTGACTCGGGTGAGCGCCCGCCCGTTGTGTAAGTGTGCATGGTGTGACTTTTGGTGAAGTGTTGAGATTGTGAGTGGAGGTGGGTCTCATGTAGAGGTGCCCGTTTGTGGCGACTTGAAGGCGTGCCTGAGTTGGGAAAACAACACGATAGTGCAACAAGGTGAACGAAGGGTTGGTGAGTCGTGCGGCGACTGTGCGGAGGTGCCGAGGAGCTAGGCAACCGAGTTTTGCCAAAGATTGTAAATTTGGCTAAGTATGAAACTTGGGGTTTCCAAGTATACTTGTAAAGCTTGTAACTTGTAAAATAATGTACAATATATTATCGGGCAGACTCATTGTTCGAGGAGTTTCCCCTCCCTTTATACTGTGCAATTGTGTTCTTCATGTATAATTGTTGTTGATAATGAATATGTATGGGTGTTCATTGGTATAAAGGAAACATTAATAATACTTGGTTGCAAAACACAAACTAAGTAGGAGTAAGTGGTTAGGCGTAGTCCATGAACATAAGTATTGGTGAAAATAAAGTGTTTGGTGGTGTCGCACCTCGCCTAGCACGGTTGAAAGACTACCGTAGGCTTGGGGGCATGACAAGAAGTGTCACACTCCTTTAATTTGGAGTCATTAGAAGACAATTTTGTGTTAGGACCTAATCTTCTTCAAGAAATGGAACAAATGGTAAGGAAAATAAGACAAAATTTGAAGAATGCCCAAGATAGGCAGAAAAGCTATGCAAATCAAAAGAGAATGCACACAAAGTACAACCAAAGAGAGTACATTGAGACTAGGAACCTGTGCTAAGATAGCACCGAGGTTCTATGGACCATTCGAGATACTAGCTAGAGTTGGGCCAGTGTCCTACTAGCTAGCACTATTGGGCCATATAAAAGTGCATGGTATTTTCCTTGTCTCTTTACTGAAAAATTATGTTCATGATTACTCATGTGATTGATTGAAATGTGGTACAAGTGGAGTCAGAAGGAGAATTCCAAGTTGAACCATTGCAAATATTAGATCAAAGAGAAACCATGCTTCAGAGTCGAGTCATCACTAGGGTTAAAGTGCAACAGAAACACTTCACCCTAAAGGAGGCTACTTGAGAGATGGAGGATAACATGTGTGAATCATTTCCCATTTTCTTCCAAGAGAAAGGGAACTGAAAGAAAAACACCGAGGACAATGTTTATTTTGAGAAGGGGAATATGTGACAACCCTAGGTTTTTCTTTTTGAGGACATGAGCATTTTTAGATTGTTGAACTTAATGGATATGAAATCCAATATTGAAACTATTTGACTATTTATTTAAGTTCTATTTTAATAAATTAATAAATGAGTTGTTTGGGGATATTCGAGATCAAACGCTTGAGTAATAGAGACTTCTTGCTATTTTATAAAAAGTTGTTAGTGGTTAAGTCAAACGTTGGACCTTTCCATATATTCTCCTAAAAATACCAAGGAGAAAACAAACATATAAAAAAATAACATAATGGGAGAGAAATGTTAAGTTGGGTGAAAAGAAAAAGAAAGCACAATAGGAGAGAAGGGAATGCTTTAAAGGAAAAAATAAAAGAATTTACCTAATTTAAATAAATGCCTAGGTAACTAAGGGATGTAGACCCTCAAAGAAGGATGTTTCTCAGGAAAAATTTGTTGGGAAGATCTATAAGAAAACCACTCAGGAACACAATAAGGTTGTTGATTCCTGATGGAAAGAAGGTTTGAGCTCAGGGGGGATTTACTGGTGGTTTTTGTTGGTTGGGTGGAACATGCTTAGTTCCTAAATATTCCCAACCAACTGAATACTGTTAGATTAATTGTATGTCATGAATAGTTATTGGACTATTTATTTACTATTGTTATTATTATGAAATTTGGTTAGTAATTCTTTTTTGGCACAGGGGCTTCACTAGGGGAGAAATACTATACGAGATGCATTCATATTGGGGGATATATATTGAGGAAAAAATGACATAATATATTGAGCATATATTAGGGGTAAAGGGTTTTTATATTGGCAGGTATAAAAAATTGAGCTCATAATTAATGCAAAAGGATAAAGGGGTATAAAAAAAGTTAATAAAAAATGGATACCTACAATATCTAGTGAGAGTAGGGATTTTTTAAATTGGGAATGTGTATTGGTTTCGTATTGGTAGGGGGTTAAATAATGTGATTTTTAGAGGTATTTTCCAATATGTAGTCAAATTAGGGGTATTGTTTAGAATGCCATGAATGCACGTGATATGCCAAAGGTTCATTGAGTGAAGCCCCTGTATTGTTATGACACTATGTTAGAAGTAGTTAAAGAACTATATTGGTAGTTTGATAAAGTAAATAAATATTAACAAAATTTATATAGATGTAGTATAAAAACATGAATCGATTGTATATGTATCATAATTTCAAATATTATACCACGCAATAAGTATTTCTCTTATAGGACATGCATGTGAGGAATTACTCTTATGTATTAATGGGTAGAGTTATTATTAGAATATTGTAGCATATATTCTAAATTAATGTATAAGTATATATATATATATATATATATACTTTATATATAGTATATATATATATATTGATATCATTGAGAATATCAGAAAGAAACTTCCAATTAAATAAAGATATGTAACTGAAGATATTTTATTGAGGAAAATTTCCTCATAGGAGTTCGAAAGGAGTAGGTTTTTGAGTAAAGGAAACATGGAATCCTTATGGTGATTTATGTAGATTAAATAATTTATCTGCTTTTTTTGTGGAGTAACAAGAATTTCTAGTTGGTGTAACGGTATATTTATATATATATATATATATAATATGATATAGTATATTATACTTAATCAGTATATATAGTATAATGATATATATATATATATATATATATATATATATATATATATTGAGATATCAAAAGAAAACTTCCATAATAAAGATAATGTAACTGAAATATTTGATTGAAGGAAAAATCCTCATAGGAATTCGAAAGAAGTAAGTTTTGAGTAAGGAAACATGGATCCTTATGGTTATTAGTGTAGAATTAAATAATTTATCTGCCTTTTTTTGTGAGTAAACTAGAATTTCTTAATTGGTTACGGTTATATATAAGTAATATATATATATATATATATATATATATATATATATATAATATATAGATATAATATATGATATTATAACTTTCTTAGTAAGGAAATGTACAGCTAAATTCCAAATAGATTTTTGTGATTAATATAAGGGGAGTAATCCTGAAATTATAAATAACTAGAAGGGTGTACAATTGTGGATAAACAATAATGTGATGATACCCTATTACTCAATCACCAACTCTAGTATCTCTTCAAGAATGCAGTAATGAGTTATAAAACAAAATCTACTCACTCATAAAAGGTTACTATACATTTTGTTCATAGTTTTGAACATAACAAATTGGTATTGTTATAGAAGTTAAATCAATCGAGCTAGTGTGTGAATACAATATGAAATTTGAGATATAGTAAGATTATTAGTTAAGAAATAGTAACCTGGTATAAATGATTCTGACAATAAGAAATCTGACTGAAAGGAAAACAAGTAACACTATGGGCTAAGGTATTATATATGGCATTTAAGTACCGTTTACTTAACAAGTTTCCAAAGCATATTAGGAAATGCAAGAATAAATTGAAATGGAGTAAAGTAAGACAAAAGAAAAGAAAATAATATAAAAATATAACATTAGGTATGATAAAAGGAATCTGAGTTGCTATCCATAGTAACTTCAGGTAGATTCTGAGCAAGTAAAATATTATAGTTACAAGGTTTATCACAAATGAAAGATCATATTCCAAGTTTGTAATTTAAAATATTACCATAATTAAAACTAAAAATATATGTATAGATGAAAATCCTGAATAAAAATTCTACATATCATCAAGGTCTACAACCTTGGCACAAATCCTAACCTTTGCAATGGTTAGCAATATATCAAGAAACCCTCACTTGGGTTTTACAAATAAAAACATTCAGAGTTGCTATCCATAGTAACTTCAGGTAGATTCTGAGCAAGTAAAATATTATAGTTACAAGGTTTATCACAAATGAAAGATCATATTCCAAGTTTGTAATTTAAAATATTACCATAATTAAAACTAAAAATATATGTACAGGTGAAAATCTTCAATAAAAATTCTACATATCATCAAGGTCTACAACCTTGGTATAAATCCTAACCTTTGCAACGGTTAGCAATATATCAAGAAACCCTGACTTGGGTTTTACAAAATAAAACATTCATAGTTGCTATCCATAGTCACTTTAGGTAGATTCTAAGCAAGTCAAAGATTATAGTTACAGGTTTATCACAAATGAAAGATCATATTCCAAGTTTGTAATTTAAAATATTACCATAATAAAAATTAAAAATATATGTACAAATGAAAATCCCGAATAAAAATTATACATATCATCAAGGTCTAAAACCTTGGCATAAATCCTAACCTTTGCAATGGTTAGAAATATATCAAGAAACCTTGACTTGGGTTTTGGAAACAAAAACATTCAGAGTTGCTATCCATAATAACTTCACACAGATTTTGAGCAAGTCAACGATTGTTGACCTAGTGTAAGAAGAAAATATTTAATTTATTCCTCGTGACTAGGGTTCAATTCGTAGTAGTAGCAAATCAAGAAAATCATCTCCTCAATTCATACCTATTGGAAAAATATAAATTTGAGATATAAATCGGAAAAGAGACAATTAAAATGAAATGGAGTTAAAGAATGAAGATCCATTAAAGTACCTGAACAACAAACTTTCTTCTACTTGTGCTACCCCTGCAACATATACTGACAAATATAATTAATATGAATCCTCAAAATATGGGAAGTTAACCAAAATTTTAAAATGCAGAGTTGCGAAAGTAGAGTGAAAGTTAAGGCTTATACAACCTATGCTAAAAAAATCTGAGTGGGACTCAAGGTTTAAAAATTGATAACCCAGGTTCATAAACAAAACTAAAGAGTCAATAATCAAATTCCTTATATGATATAAAGAATTAAAACATCTTTAGAGAAGTAAATACAATATTAAATATATTGATAGGTCGGATTGGTCAGGTCTTGACTAGTCTTTGTATGTGACCCACAAATAAGAATACCATGCAAACCCTTATGGGCCTTAGCCATGTGTATCTATGATTGGAAGAGACCTAAAAAATAAGCTATTATATAAGGTGAATTATTGTGGGGAAAAACTCCAATTCTTATGGAGATTCCAAAGAAGAATTAATTCATATCATAGGTCAGGAATAAAAAACAAAACCCTAACGAATCTACAGAGAGAACAATATATAATAAACCGCCTTGCTAGGATAGAGTTGGATATAAACCCTAGCTTGATACATGACCCAAGATCAGTAATTGAACAAAGTATACTTAAAAAATGTTAAAATGAGGAGAAACATTACTTAGGTTATCATAAGATGAAATGATGAAATATAGAAAATGGCCAATTAATAAATCTCAATATGTTGTTTCCTACAACCAATGTGAGGAACAAATGATTTTAAATAATGAAATAAAAATAAAATCATCAAATAAAACACAAAAATATTTAAGGAAGTTAAGGTGTGTTCACCTCATGGAGGGATCCATGAAATAAAATACTATAGTCGAAAACAAAGTTGTCGTTATCCTTAGAGAAACCCTTTATATTCCTAAAATTAAATGACAAAAAAAAAGAGAAGTCATCCATTGATTTCACACAGAGAGATGTGAATGAAATAAGAAAAGACTACTATTGAGCAATTCACAATAAAAATGCGGTGTCACCTTTGCTAATAAAGCGATAGGTGATTTCCCTTGTCATAAGTGTGGCTAATTCTAAAGAAAATGTGAGAAAATTGAACCCTATGTCCAAGAAATATGATACATATTGCAGAGAAAGAATAGTGGTGCTATGGTTGCATAACACATCAAGAATGAGTTAGAAGAACGGAATCTAGGGTTTTCTTACCACGTGGAAAGATTTGAGGAAATCTCCATTGTTGGAAATGAAATTTTAATCACAACCGTTGATGAATTTCAGTATAGTGAGTCCATGTGACCACATGTCATATAGTATGAGTAAGGACTTGCATGGACTGCTCATGACAATGCCATTTGGTGTGAATGACCCACGCCATACACACAACATTATACGTACAAACCTAAAGTTTTGTATTATGCACAATGAAAAATTAATACAAGATAAGAATCCTAGCATGATCCATAAATTCAATAATTAGATCATGTCTGTAAGTACTATGTGAGGTAGTTATGGTTGAAGGTTGCAATACCTATATGTATATAGGTATAGAGAATATCCTTAAGGGGATGGAATTGTAATATAATAAAAGGTACATTAGAGTATCGTGAACCCATGAAATACCTTATACAATTCAAACATAAAGTTCATTATGTGAAAATATTAAAACTCTTATGAATATGTATGGGTTAATGATTACTAAAGGAAACCATAATGCCATTCTTCCCATTATCCCATTAAAGTAATAACAGAGTAAATGAATGTTCTTGATTCTGCTCAACTCAGAGAAAATGAATGATTAAGAGTACCAAAATTAGTTAAAGATATAATCTCATTTACTAATTACAATGGTATAATTTTTTTTTTTTGGGCATGGAAATGAGGTATGTTATAGACTCAAGGGAATTGCCTAAAAAAAGTGTCAAAATTTGAGATAAAAAATATATTAAAACTACTAAGATGTTGAACCATGTCTCAATTTTTTTCACCAAGAAAGAATAACATGACTTTTCCTTCATGCTCAAGTCAAGCCACTACCTCCTCAAGTATCAATCTCACAGTTGATTAGGAACATGTACAATAATTTCATCCTATTTCAATATATAACTAATCCAATGAATGTCATTTATGAATATGAGTTGTCTCAATTGAAGAAAACCTTAAATATCAAAATCCCTTACCCTAGGAATGATGTGGCACATGGCATACTACCCTTGAGGAAGTTAGTGGTTACATCAACTTCCTAGGGGCATAAATTTTGCAAAAAAAAATTGTTTATGGTGTTTTTGGACCATTACAAAGCTTAATCCATGGTTTACGAGTTTGATAGTTGAATCAAAGATTGCATGGAATACGTAAACTAGAAAGACTTAAGGGAAATGTCTAACAAATGTGTCAACATTTGAGATAAAAAAAAATATAATAAAACTATCAAGATATGGAACCATGTCTCAATTGTTTTCACCAAGAAAGAATAACATGACATTTGCTTCTGGTTCTAGTCAAGCCTCTACCTCTCAAGTCTCAATCTCTCAGTTGATTAGGAACATGTATAATCATTTCATCCCATTTCATTATATAACTAATCCAGTGAAATTCATTTATGAATATTGGATATTTAAATTTGAAGAAAATGCTAATGACCACTCCTTGACATGTGCCTTTAGATTTGAACTTAAATATAGAAACTATCCCTTTTCCAAAATTCAAAGGTCATTTGCCCACATTTTCAAGCAATGCAACTATATTTGTTAATGACTATTTCATTAATTTTTCAATGCCCATGATAATATTGGAGCTAATGATAATGATACATGTATGAGATTTTTTGTTAATTCATTTGAAAGGAAAGTAGTTTTCGACTTCTTTGAATTGCCTCATAAATATTTTTCTATTGGCTGAACTTTGTTCTAAGTTTAGATAACTTGTGGACTACTTCAAAGCCTCACAAATTTGGTGTAAGGTTATAATAATTTGAAATTTAGTCAAGGTGAGATTATGCATGCTTTTAATTTTTGTTTCACTAAACTCTATAATCAGATTTGTGAGCTCATTAGGCTTCATAATCAAGCTACTCTTATGCATTATTACAATTATTTTCTTGCCTCTTATCATCATAGATTAGAAGAAAAAAACACAAACAATTTAGGGTCAACCTTACAAACTTGCCTTCAGTATGAAGAATATGTTCCTTGAGGATTGGTCTTCCTCTTGAAGATTCAAGTAAATGAGTTGACTTAACAATTGTACTATAGTTAGTTTAGGATATGAACAATAAGAAAATCTCTTTTGAGAAAGGTGTGGTTACTAAACCAACACAAAGGAGCTCTATGCAAGCCTTGCTTGAAAATTAGACTCATATTTTGCAGTCCAAGGCTATTCTTTCCTAGTCTAGGTGCAATTTTGTGAGGAAAATAATAAATAAAGCACTTATGAACTTAGAAAAAAATGCTCAAGAAAGGAATTATGGAAAAACAAACACTATCATTTCTACCTTAGACTGGGTAAATCATTCTTATTATATAAAAAACAAAGGTGGTTTCCAAAAGACAACTTTTTCTCATAGTTCATATGATTTATCCTCTCTATGGTTTGATTTTCATAATACGTCTAGTCTAACTGATCAATCAACCAAGACTATTTGATAGTCTGGAGTTAGTACATCATCTTCTTCCACTTCTTTTTTATCAAAGGTATAATATATTGAAATACATGGTTGTTATTAAGGTAGAAACTACATTATTAGATATGGCCATTGTTCTAGAGCAACAAGAACATTTAAAAGGCTTCATAGAATATTTTGAAGAAGATGAGGAAGAATATTTTGAATTTTTTTTATAAATCCTTCTAAAAACTTGGTTAGAAACCCTCCTTCATATATTTCCATGAAAATTGTGGACAAAAATGTAGAATTTTGTCTTATTGACAATGGATTTGGGTCGAATGTTATGCCCAAAATCATGATGGAAGAACTTGATATGTTTTATATCAATTAAAATTCAAAGGATATGTTAGATTACATTAACAAACAATAATATACCACTAATTAAATTATGGATGTAACTATAGTGCTTTGGGATCATCTTGAGATATGCAAGATGTAATATACAAGAAATTGATATGCTTGCGAGTAATTATTTGATCATTCTTGGTAAATATTAGAAATATTTGATAGGAGGATATGTGTCCATAGATGGGACCCACATATCTCTTCTAAAAGCATATAAGAACATTATATTTGTTTGTGAAGGTTGAATTTTTCCATAAATTGATAGTGTCCCACAACCCCATGTTAGTTTCATTAAAAAAGATATTGACATATATTTTGTCTTCATAGAGAAAAGATAATTTTGTTATATCACTTTTTGTTGATCATGATGATCTAACTTGGCACCTGTATTTTGAGAGTGCATGCCCAAGTGAAGGAAAAAGTGCAACGCTTATGTTTTATAGTCTCCTTTGGTGAAAATTCACAGTTTCTCATATAAACTTGAATTTGCTTTCACAAATAATGTAGCATAATTTGAATCTCTCATACATTTCCTTGAGAACACTAATAATTTAGGATACCAACATATGATAATGTTTGGTGATTATGATTTAGTTTTAATATGGTAAAGAAGATCTATAATTATTCTGACAATATTTTGAAAAGATACATAGACAGTTTGGGATCTAATTTCAAATTTATCATCTTTCAATATTACTTATGTGGATAGGGAGTTGAATCTATGGTCGGAAGATTAGTTGTTTACGCATCTCATCCTAAAAACAATTACTCCATGAAATACTAGAGTGAACTTTTGTATCTTTATACTACCCACATATACATGACAACATGGAAGTTTGGAAAGTTTTTTATGATGATGAGAGCATATGTGATTTCTTACAAATGAACCTTTAGAAAAAAATGAAATCATATCTCTTGATGATAATAAACTTCCTAAATCGTTGACACAACTTGAAGGTTCTTTTCCCAGTAATAATGCTAGTATCCATGAAAATACTTCAAAGGAATATTATAAAATAAATATTGGGGACATGCTCTAAATGAACAATGGGACTGAAGTGGAATCCAAAATTTTAAATATAGGAGCCCAATATTTGGAAGAAGAAAAATATAAATTCCTGAATATATTTTGTGAATTTTGTGATATCTTTTCATGGTCCTATGCTAAATTGTGTGGTTTTGATCTTGGCATAATTTAGTATGTTATTACTATAAAGGAAAGCGCTAAACCAAATATAAAAAGATAGAGGCTAGTTAACCCTACACATGAAGCTACTAACCACAAATAAGTAGAAAGATGCTTGTAGACCATATTGATTTTCATGTGAAATACTATGAATGGATAGCTTTAATAGTCTTGGTCAAGAAAAAACAAGGATGAAATATTATGTTTTGACTTCCATGCCTTTAACAAGGCAACGTGAAGGATAATTTTCCACTTCCAAATATGCAGTTAATTCTCCAACAAGTACCAAGGTTTGAAATGATGTCTATCCTTCATAGTTTCTCAAGTTATAACCAAATATTCCTAAAAAGAGTTGACATATATAAAAATATGTTTACCATTAAATTGGGCACCATTGGATATGAAAGCATGTCTTTTGGATTGATTAATGCATGTGTCACTTTCCAAATAACTATGCAGATATATTTTGATGATTGTATCATCCTTCTCATACAAATCTATCTTGATTATTTAATGGTTTATTCCAATATATGAGAAGATAATTTTGATCATCTCAAACAAGTATTTTTGTGTCATAGGAAGCATGGTATGTCCGTAATTGCTTAAAGGTCATTTTTGGTGTATTGTCAAGTAATTTACTTGGACTTGAAGTCTTTCATTTTGGTATTGACATTGATCCAAAGATACTAAGAGCTATCCAAAATTTCCTAATTCCTCCTTCAAATAAAGGAATTTGGTCTTTCATGGGAAAGATCAATTTTGTAAGGATATTTATCCCATATTTTTCTAGGATTTTCAAACCCATCCACATTTTTTAATAAAAAAAGACCATTTTTTTCCTTGGACCTCAGAAATTGAAAAATCCTTTATTGAATGAAAAATACGATTGTCTCAACCCTTATCTTGGAAAAACCATATTTTTTGAATGATTTTATTATTTATGCTAATGTCATTAAAGAAATCATTCCTACTTTTCTTCTTACAAGGATGAAGAGAGTCTTGAGCATCCAATACCTTTGTTGAGTCAAAGCCTCTCTAATATACAAGTGAAATATACGTTAATTGAAAAATATTCCTATGATTTAGTGAAAGATAATGGAAAATTTCATCTTTTCATCCTTGGTAACCATATTGAGATAAAGATCCATTTTCCCACAATTAAATTCTTGTTATCTCAAACCATTCTATAAGATAAATTACACATTGTATTACCAAGATGCAAGAACATGATTTCATGATTATTATTACAAATGCAATAAAGGGATGGTACTTAGCCTTGTATCTAGCTCAGCATTCTAAATGAAGTTGCAACACTAAGAATGATGATATTTCCTTATCTTCCATTTTCTTAATTAAGTATGAGGTTATGGATATGCTAAATAATCCTTGTCATCATATATAATTTATTATTTTTATCAGTTTGAAAAGCATTAGTGAATAAGGTTTTGCCTTGAAACTTAAAAATATCTCATTTTGGGTTGTATTGATGAAACAACAACTCAAAATATTCTTGAAAAGTTATACAGATCCATTGACTTAGATATTCATATTGGTAGTCATTTTGCTATGGAAACCATTGCTCATAAAATCTTAAAAACTGGATGTTGGCCTTCCATATTCAGATATTATTACAAGTTTGTTCGAGCTTTTGATGAGTGTCAAAATCTCGTTGGAAAAGAGAAGTTCTTAGCCATGCCTTTACAAATTGTTATGCATGAGTTTCCATTCTCAAAATGGGAATGGATATTATAGTATTTAACCACTTTCTAATATTGGATTTTTATTCCAAATGCTACACATTACATTATGAAGTGGGATGAAGTAGTGCCACTTAAACATGCCAAATATGATCAAACTGTCGTTGGAAAAGAGAAATTATTAGTCACGCCTTTGAAAATTGTTATACATGAGCTTCTATTCTCAAAATGGGAATTATAATGCCTATTAACCCACTTTCTAATATTGGCTCTTTACTCGAAATGCTACATATTACATTATGAAGTGGGATGAAGCAGTGCCACTTAATCATACCAAATATGAGTAAAAATTTATTTTCCTGAGAGAAATATATTTTCTTAGTTTGGATTACCAATTGAAATTATCTTCAATAATGGAACAAATTTCATGCACGGAAAATTGACTCATTTCTACAATAAGGTTGGAGTGAACATTTCACTTCATCAGCTTATTATCATCATGAAAAATGGAAAAGATAAGACTAAAAATAAAAAATTAGCCAACATTACGGAAAAGAATATTAGTGATAAAAGTTTCCAATGTTATACACTTTTGACATATTATTTATAGGAAGACCAAAAAACCACTAAAACCAATATAGGTAACACCCCTCTCCAATTACTTTAATGTTATGAAATTGTCATTCTTGTTGAACTTGAAGTAACCTCTATCCGATTGGATTTTCAATCAAAATAATTAATGTCAAAAGATCCCAAATATTTAATTCTTTGTTGGATCTTAAATAATAAATAGACCACGCCTTAACCGATTTAAAGAAAATATAGCAAATCATAAAAAAATATTTCGATAACAAGGAAAAGATAACGATTTTCTAAGTTGGCCAAATAGTCCTTTTATGGGATTCTTCTCTTGATGATAAAGAGAAGTATTCTTTAGAAACTATGGTTGGTTCCATGAATAATTTCCTCTGTCATTGGAAATAACTCTTACTTTCTTAAGGATGAAGACGGTAGGATTCTCTGTTATACTACTAATGGTTCAAACCTGAAACATTACATTGAATTTGAAATTATTTTAGTTTTCATCAATACAGAATCCCATAAAAGGACTATTTGGCCAACTTCAAAAATGGTTTTCTTTTCCTTATTATCAAAATATTTTTTTACAATTTTCTATATTTTCTTTAAATTAGTTAAGGCATGGTCTCTTTGTTCTTTAGGAGCCAACAAATCATTAAATATTTGAGGATATTTTGAAGTTAATTCATTTGATTTAAAATATATATTATAGAGGTTGATCCAAGCTCATTAGGAATAACAACCTCTTAACCATAACGTAATTGGAAATGGTTGTGACCTATATTGGTATTAGTGGTTTTGTGGTCTACCCATAAGGAATATGTCAAAAGAGTATACCATTTGCAGCACTCTACAACACTTTGATATGCTTTAACAATGGTCACTCATCTCCACCCACACAACTCTATCATTTTCTCTTCATTAGCATACAACAACTCTCAGCCTTCTGTACTCCTTAGCGCACAACCTGCTCCCGGCCTTACTTCACATAGCATAGTCTCATCTCTTGGCCTTATTTCAAACATTGCAAGCACTTTTGGCCTTTCTCACTACACAGGCAATTCATCCTTACACACATCTCAAAGGCTCCACTCTCGACCTTGCTTCACATAGCACAGGCTTAGTTCCTAGACATTTCTCACAACAACTCACAGGCACCTTCGACCTTCCACACAATGCATAGGCACTTCAGCCTTTAACACAAAGCACACAGGAAACTTTGGCCTAACACACACAGAGTGTTGCTCTCAGGGTCTTGTCTTTTCTTCTTCTTAGGCACACTCAAACTTTACACACAGAACTGGCTCTTACAAAACCTCTCATGCACTTACTCAAAGCTCTTTCCTCTTGGCTCTATGGAAACAATACTTCATTCCCCCCCACATGGTCAATCGAGCTCCTGGGTTTTGTTCCTTTTCTCTCTCTTCGATTGATGCTACCACACTATCTTGTGTCAACACTACACATTGTACCTTGGCATGGCCTTACACTCTGTTGTCTACATTGGTCTCGGTCTCTGCCACTATGTTCACTGAGAATGGGCACCTGACTGCTTATAATGACTTCTCCATACTGAGAATTAATTCTCAGTCCACCTACTTACTCAAGACATGCACAGTCCTTTCTATCTGCAACTTTCCCATCACTGAGACTCGCCATGCCTATTCAAAGCTCACAGAGCTTGAAAACTCTTCAACATGGATTCTCTGTACTTCAGGCATAGACATCATGTGGACGATTGTCCTTGTTAAGTTGTTCTCATAGATCTTCAACTAATCCATGACAATCACCATTTATCCTGTGACCAAACCTTTGTTTTGCATTCATTCCTCCAACTACTGACCCATATGCCATCAATACACCTCTATACTGAGATATCAAAGTTTTTGATCACAAAACCACAGTGGCACAATGTTTCACATTGTCAATTTCCGATCTTTGATATTCAAGCCCCTTCTGCTTTAGCTCCCTGATATATCTCAACCATAGGATCGAGTGTTGTGACTGAGGGCTTAGCTTTAAGGCGCTAAGCCTTGTAGACTCCTTCCGAGGTTTTTTCTCTTTGTTAAATCTCTACGCCTGTGATCCTATGTTTTATTCACAACCAGCGCTAAACACTAGTAGAGACCCCTTATCAACGTTTTTTCACTTGTTGCACATATGCAACAACCATACATTGTCGTTTGTCGATATGGAATTTCCTAGCTCCATGTTGCTTAGCCCTTAGTTCCTTAACACTTTGCAATCATGTGCTAGCCGCCATGTGAGAGCCTTCTAATCGGTGATTTCCAAGTCTAGCTAATGTGCCAACCATCGCAAACCTCTGATTGTCGATTTTTGATAGATGATAGGCACCATCTATTAAGCCTTGGCCCTTGGTTCACTTAAGCCTTCACAACCACTTGCTATCCCACATCTTGGCGAAATTTCATTATGGCACATGACCTAACCATTACAAACCTCTAATCATAGATTTTCGAAGTGACATCATCTCATGCAATGTGGCATCTTCTAACTAGTGACACATGTCACTCATATATGGCCCATTAGGCCATCCATAAACACTGAAATAGCCTGCCACATGTCCCTTCGTACTGTGACGTCATGTTGACGTAAGCAGTCATGTGTCCTATATCAGAACCATTCAAATCTTGCCACTTGTCCTCATTGGAGCTCATCGTCTGCTTCCATGTGTCCTTATCAGAGCTTACTAAATGATGCCCTCTGTCCTTATCGGAGCCTACCACCATTTGCCATGTGTCCCTATTGGAGCCTATGGCTAGCTGCCATGTGTCCTCATCGGAGCTCAACACTACATTTCATGTGTCCTTATCGGACCCAATTGAATGCCACCATGTGTCCTGCTTAGAGGACATAGAAACTGCCTTACCAACCTTTGTTTTGTGTTGAATTCCTTTGTCAATTTGCATTAGTCTCTCCCCAACGCTTTAACACTTAAGGCACAATCTTGAGATTTTAACTCAATCGACATTCACTGATCGACGAATTCCAATGGATATCATATATGAAACCATTGATTGCCGATCTGTGATGCACCATTATGCGTCGACTCTCGAGACCTTCGATATGCGATATTGCAAATCGTATATCACACATTGCTATTGCGCTGCACCATTGATCCTTTAATCACCTATTTTGATTTGTCAAGACCTCTAATATGCAGGATAGCCGATACGCAATGCTTGCTGATCCTCTGATATGAAATCACCGGTATCGACAGGACTTCAAATATGCCAGATCTCTAATTTCTAATCAGAAAATTACATTCACTGTGTGATGCACCTTAGAACTTCCGATTGTCGATTGTTGGGACCTCCGATTGATGATTTTTGGGACCTTTGATTACCAAAATCACTAATCACTAATTGACAATTTTCACTCGTAGTGCTATACACCTAGATCCTCTGATTGTTGATTGTCTAGATGGTAGACTGCCACTACTTCAATATGTGATATTCCTCCCTGTTTAAGGCTTTAAACCCTTGAACTTTAACAGGTCATAAATTTTGAACCATAAGTCCATTTCTAGACTTCATATATCATTGGAAAACTCTTCCCTAGCACTTTCCAATGGAGGGGATCTGATTAGCATTTGAGCCCACATTTTAGCTCAAAATATGGCTCGAAACTCACTACCAATATTATACTCCTGAACTCTTTAGACAGTTGGGAAACACACCCACAATGTGTCCTTAGCATGAGGCATGCAACAACCAAGGACTTTCATCCTGTTCCATCACTATAATCATCATTTGATGTCTTCTCCAATAATCTTGCTACTACGATGATTCTCTACATGAAACTTGTAGCTACTAGGAGACTCCTCCTGAGCCATCATTACCAGCATCTACTGCAACAAGCAACCAAGATTAGCTGGTTGACATCAATGCCAACACTCCTTCCAAATGTTAGGTAAGCCAACTTCTCAACACAACTCCTTAGCTTGACTGTTGACATCAATGCTAACACACATGCAGATGCCTTCTCAAGGCCACTGGCCATGCATACAATTCCAACTATCCAATAATCTCCCCCTTTGGCATTGATGGCAACACACCATCATTTTCTTGAAGTGATGGCCAAACCTCAAGCTGCTTCCACACATCTCATGGCATAAGACATAGATAACCTTCTTGCCATCACAACTTCGCCACAATGTTTCTACCCCTTTGACATCAATGGAAAGGGTCTACAAGTTTCCTTTATCTCCCCATGCTCTCATTGACTGTGAGGACCAGAGTCTCATTGTTGAGATGTGCATTCTATGTCGCGAACCTTTCTATGTGGATTGCCACTGCTACTGCTCCATAAACTTGGAAATGTGATATGCTCCCCCAGAACATATACTGCCTCTAATTTTTCCTTCTAGTTTTGGACATCTCATGGCCATTGGTTGAGAACTCTATCCACCAATGCATATTTTGTATAAAAAAATATTGATATGCATTAAATTGCGCAAGGTATTATTGTTGCTACTGCAAGTACCAAATTATAATGATTCATTTTGGCTCATCCTTCTTTGTTGTTGCTGCTACTTCGAAGACTACTCTCATTTTTTAACATCTCATCTTCTCTCCTTGAGATCATTACTTTTATTTGCTCAACAATCTTCCTTTCTGAGGCTACTCATTTTTTATTGCTACTACTTATCAAAGCAACTCCCCTTGAGCCAATGCTACCTAATCTCCTGAAAAGTTATCTCGCCTTTTCTTGGGGATTGATTGTGTGTACTTGATAATATTGTGAGTTTCCTTTCATTCCACACTTCCACTGTAGCATGTCTTCTTCCCATAACAAAAGATATTGTTGTGTACTCCTCATGTTGGTTGCACTCCTCCTTCATCCATCAGATGCACCATTTTGATTATTCTTCTTGGCATCTAGCATCTGACTTACTCGACCTCACTTGAGGCCCTTCTCTTCCTTCACTAAAGAGAAACAGAGTATCTACTCCCCCTGGGAAAATCATCCCCTTTATTTCTTCATACCTTTAAAGGTCGAGATTTGACAGAATCATTTCCATCTTGCTTCTTCTTTTCCCCTGTTTGGGTCTTCTTTTGGTTGCACTTGGTTAGAGGAAATTTTTCATTCAACTCCTCTTTCTTCGCCCAAATCCAGTTGGAGCCTCTCTTCCTTTCAGAAGGGTTTGCTACAAGAGTAGGAAGATTACTCTTGTAAATTGTTCCTCCTCTATGCACCTTCCTCTATTGACACAGAACATTGAAGACATATGAGTATGTTTCTACTCTATTGTTTCTCCTTGTCTTCAAATTTCAAGTTGTTGCATTTGCATGCATATGCTAAGAAGAATTCTGTCTATTCTCATTTTTAAAGTTAGCTCTCTTGTGCCCGAGATTGCCATAATCATAGGATCTGATTTGGCTTAAGATCGGGGCATAGGAGTTACCCTTTTTGACATCCCTTTGTCAAAATTCCTCTCTATGCATCCTTGGGTTACTTCTACCCAACACAATTTTGTTTCCTTGCATGCCATCTACAGTCTATGGATTTATCTCCATAATTATTGCAAGAAAAATAAAAACCATAAAAATTATTTTGATGACAAAAGTTACCTCTTCTCTCAAGGTTTTTACATTAAGGAGGAGATGTCCTCTACTGGCTCTTCATGTGCCTTCTATGACAACATTAATTTCTATCATGCACTCTTCCTTGAAGCTTCCTTGCCCTCGTTTGTTGCACTTGTTGTTGTTGCTACTTGGGATTCTATTGCACTTGCTGCTACTATTGCTTGGCCTTCTACTGCTACCTTTTCTTCTGTTGCTGCTACTGCTTTCCTTGTTGCTAATGTTGTCCAACAACCATTCTTTTTGTTGTTGTTGGAACCCTCAAGCTTCTGACATTAAGATAACTTTATTTTTTACTTTTCTAATTCATGTCTCAATGAGACTACCTCAGCTTGCAACCTCTCGTAGCAAGCCTCCTTTTCACTCAACTGATGCGTTAATACCCCATTCAGTCTTCTAGCCTCTTCTTGTTGAGCATTTATTTCAACTAATTTTTTTCTCAACTTCCCATTCTCGAGCTCATTATTTTCAATTTATACTCTTGCTTGAGAATTGCCTCTGATGGGTCCTTAATCTCCTTTAGAGCCGAGATCAATGTATTTTCAGAAAATATACCTTCATCTGGATCCTTTTATTCACCACCAGAGGTGCTATCTTTTGAGAAGAATAGTCTCTCTTTTGATACATCTTCCTCATTAACAATAATGTGATGAATAGCAACTTCACCATGTTTTGGTTCATTGCCAGAGTAGAAGGGCTCCTCAATATCTACTTGAGCTACATGGCTATCTCCACCATGCATACATTGCAGTCTGCTCAACACTTCCGTTGTTGACTCACAGTGCCTCACTTTTGCATCTGGCTCAGACAACCCTTTAACAATGACCTCCTTAGCCTTTTCATTATGCTCATTCTTTTCTCTATAATGAACGGAGCGCCATATGTCAACACTCAAGGCCAGTAAAAATGCCACCATTCCAATCTCCTAGACTTCATAGTCGCACTCATAGTCTAATTCATTTAAGAATGGGACTCTTGTTGTTACCCAAGCTGGATTAGCCATTGTTTCCCTTTGATCTACCTTCTAGTGGTTAAGCTATTAATAAAGGAACTTGCCTTTAATACCAATTGTTGGGAAATAATGATAGTACTGAGGGGGGGTGAATTAGTATTAAGGCTAATTTTTACTTCTTTATGCCACTTTACTTTTCTTATCTAAACTTGTCATCCAACCATATAACCAACATCATTATATAATATGGAAGCAACATAAACCCAAAAAACAAGCAAACACACCATAAACATCATACACATAAACACAAGGTTTTTCATGTAGAAACCCTTTCAGGAAAAAACCACAAAGCTTGTTGTTCTTATTGATGTAAATTAAGAGCACCCACTCCATTACATCAATATTTTTTTGTGAGAACCCACTCACAAGAAGCACCAACTCCCTTTGATTGTTTGCTAGCACTGACTAATAGGAAGCACCAACTCCCTCCTATTGTAGACACTTGTCCATCTTACTAGAAGCACCATGTGAGGCACCAACGTCATGGATTTGTTGAAAGAACCAACTTGCACCTCCTTGGATTTTTTCAATCACTAACTTACAGGAGGAACCAAACCCTAAGCCTTCTCAAGAACCCACTAGAGAATAGAAGCACCAACTTCCTGTATGCAGGAACCAACCCACATTCAAATAAGAACTGGATGTTATATGTAGTTTGGCAGCTACTCTTCTTGATAACAAATTTTATTTCTACTCAATCTGATGCACTTTACAGTGCTCTACAACACGATGATCTGCTTTAACAATATTCACTCATCTCCACCAACACAAATTTGTCCTCTACTCTTCGTAGAAACACAACAACTCTCTACCTTCTACACTCCTCAGCACACAGTCTACTCTCAACCTTGCTTCACACAACACTGGATCAGCTCTTGGCTTACTTTCACACAATGCAGGCACATTGTACTTTCTCACAACATGCAGGCACTTCAACCTTACACACAACTCACAGGATCAACTCTTGGCCTTGCTTCACACATCATAGGCTCATTTCTCAGACTTTTCTCACAGCAGCTCACATGCACCTTCAACCTTCCACATAATGCATAGACACTTCATCCATTAACACAAACCACACAGGAAACTTTTTCCTAACACACACAGAGTGCTTCTCTTGGGGTCTTCTCTTTTCTTTTGCTTAGGCACACTTGAACTTTACACACAAAACTTGCTCTTACACAACCCCTCACAGCAATGCACTTACTTAGAGCTCTTTCCTCTTGGCTCTATGGAAACAATATTGCATTCTCCCCCACATGTGCAATTGAGCTCCTAGGTTTTGTTCCTCTAATGTCTCCATGATCGATGCTGCCACACTATCCTATGTCAACACTACGCATTGTACCTCAGCATGGACATGCACTCTATTGTATACATTGGTCTCGGTATCTGCCACTACATTCACTAAGATGGGAACTTGACTATTCTTTTTGTCTTATCCATACTGAGAATTAATTCTCATTCCAACTGCTTACTCAAGACATGCACAGTCCTCTCTATTTGCAGTGTTCCCATCATTGAGACCCTCCATGCCTATTCAAAGCTCACACAAATTAAAAACACTTCAGGGTGGCTTCTTTGTAATTTAGGAATGAACATCACGTGGACCATTTTCCTTGTTTCCATGTTTTTAGATATGTTTGACTGATCCATGACAATAGTCACTCATCTTGTGACCAAACCTCTATTCCACATTCACTCCTGTAACTGTCAACCCATATGCCATCAATACACCTCTCTACTGAGATATTAGAGCTTTTCATCGTAGCACCATAGTGGCGCAATGTTTCACATTGTCGATTGTCGATCTTCAATATTCAAACCCCTTTTGCTTTAGCTCCCTAATATATCTCAACCATAGGACCAAGTGTCATGACTAGAGGCTTAGCCTGAAGGTGCTAAGCCTTTCAGACTCCTTCAGGGGCTTTTTCCTTTGTTAAAGTTGTATGCCTTTGATCTTAGATTTACTTCTAGCCAACGCTAAACACTATCAACCACTTATTGGAATTTTTCACTTGTTGCACATATGCCAGAAACCATACATCATCGATCACCAATCTTTGATTTCCTAGCTCCTTTCTACTTAGCCCTCAGTTCATTATCAGTTCGCGACCGCGTGGTAACCCCCATGTCGAAGCCCTCTAATCAGTGATTTCCAAGTGTGGCCAATGTGCCAACCATCGTAAACCTTTGATTGATGATTGCTGATAGGTGATAGGCATTGTCTACTAAGCCTTGGCCCTTGGTTCCCTTAAGCCTTCGTGACCACATGCTATCCCACATCCCGGCAAAATTTTATTGTGGCATATGAGCCAACCATTGCAAACATTTTATCGTTGATTTTCGAAGTGATGTCATTTCATGCAACGTGGCATCTTATTACCAATGACACGTGTCACTCAAATATGGCCCATGAGGCCATCCATAAACACTGAAACAACCTGACACATGTCCCTCTATACTATGATGTCATGGTGATGTAAGCGGCCACATGTCCCTTATCGGAACCAATCAAATCCCGCCACTTGTCCTCATTAGAGCTCACCATCTATTGCCAAGTGTGCTTATTAGAGCTTACCAGATGTTTCCATGTGTCCTTATTGGAGCCTACCACTACCTTCCATGTGTCCTCATCAGAGCTCATCACCAGCTTCCATGTGTCCATATCAGACCCAATCAGATGCCACCATGTGTCCTGCTTAGAGGAGAGAGAAACAACCTCACCAACCTTTGTTTTGTGAAGAATTCCTTTGTTGATTTTCATTATTTTCTCCCCAACACTTTAACATTGAAGGCACAATCCCAACATTTTAACTCAATCAATGTTCGTTGATTGGAAAATTCCAATGGGTGTGATATATGAAACCACCAATTGGCGATCTATGTTGCACCACTATGCACTGACTCTCGGGACCTCTGATATGTGATATCACAAATTGTATATCACACATTGTTGTTGCGCTGCACCACTGGTCCTCCAATCACCGATTGTGATTCGTCGGGACCTCTGAGATGTGAGACGTCGATATGTAATGCTTGTTGATCCTTTGATATGTAATCGTTGATATCGTCGGGACTTCCGATATGCAGGATCTCTAATAGCTAATCGAAAAATTTCATTCCCTATGTGATGCACCTTAGAACCTCTAATTGTCAATATCACTAATCATTGATCAGAGATTTGTACTTGAAGTGCTATGCACCTAGATCCTCTAATTGTCTATTGTCAGGATGGAAGACTGTTGCTGCTCCAATATGCGATATTCCTCCCTGCTTAAGGCTTTAAACCCCTAAACTTCAGTAGGTCATAAATTTTGAACCATAAGTCCACTTATGGACTTCCACATATTTTTGGAAAGCTCTTCTCAATCACTTTCCAAAGGAGTGGGTCTCATTAGCCTTTGATCCCACCTGCTACCTCAAAATATGGCTCCAAACTTACTGCCAATATTCTGCTCCTAAACTCTTTAGACAACTAGGAAACACACCCACCATGTGTCCCTAGCATGAGGCCTGCAACAACCATGGTCTTCCATCCTGGTCCATCACTATAATCATCATTTGATGGATTCTCCAATAAGCTTGCTACTATGATGATTCTCTACATGAAACCTGCAACTACCAAGGGACTCCTCCTAAGCCATCACTACTAGCATCTGCTGCAACAAGCAACCAAGCTTGTATGGTTGACATCAATGCCAACACTAGTGCCAACTGTTAGGAAAGACAATTTCCCAACACTTCTACTCAACCTGTCTATTGACATCATCCATATGCCTTCTCAAGGCCATTTCCCATGCACACAATGCCAACTATCCAATAATCACATTGAGTCTTACTATCATGCTTGGACCAAGCAAGTTTTTTGGTTATATAAGTATCTACACAATATATTATTAATTGATCTAACTTTGATGTACAAAAACATTCAAGTGAAATGAATTACCTCTTATGTGTTCAAAATTTCACTATGCTTAGTAATTGTCCATTTACATAGATATATATTGTAAGAATCAAATTGAATATCCCTTCCCAAGTCTTCATTTTGTTCACATTCCTCCATCCCAAGAGGTAAGCTCTAGCATATATGGGATAAATGTTTGATGTTGATTCCTTATATTGCTAACATCAATCTATGCATTATTTGATTATTTATATATACATTCAAATTAATACCAGTTATAGATATAAGCATGCCTAATCCTTGATCCATACTTACCATTCAAATTTATTAACCTAATATCCTAAGTCATGGTTTCATATAAGTATACCATCCTATGGAGTTTCCATTTGTTGACCCAATTTGGCCCAATTAAAGTAAAAAAATCCTACAAAGAGTTTTAAGTATCAAAACAAAATATTGACTTATTACTTTTCCAAATGATTATTTATGAAAATTAATACAAAGGTAGGCAAGGGTCCCATTAAGATGTGTTTCAATTTTGTTTAGAACCATATATATGTCTTATCCCTTGAGAAAAAATGGCTTGGAATAAGTTTTTTGATGGATCCAATGGAAGTTACTCATATGTTTATTTGATAAGGTTTTTTATGTTAATCATGTAAGAACACTCCATTCGGAATGATCGTTTTTTAAAAGTATGAGTTTTGGTTTGAAATTTAAATACAAACATTATGTTATAAGGCATTAACCATGCATTGGGATTAATGTGAAATACACTTTAGGTGGTGATAACTTATGGCCTATTTTTGAGAGGCACATTATGGTAATGATGGCATTGATTTATACAATTTGGTATTGAATGCCATATAGGATTTTGTATAAGTTATATTGGAATTATGGCATTGGTTAAAGAATTTGAATTATGTAATAAATGCACTCAAGTATAATGTTGACAATTTATTATGCCACAACTCTTAACCTATAGTATTGTATCGTGTGTTAAGGAATCAAGGTATTAAGTGAAATTTTAATGTAATAATTCCTATGGTAAGGATTGCAACCATATGTTACGAGCTCATATAAGAGGTTGGTAATACAATGTGAAATGTGTTAACTTCATGGTATGACATGTATTTTAAGGTTTTTATATGTAACATGGAGTGGATTATCATTTAGCATTAATGGTGTTCTGTTGGAGTTTTCAAAATGTATTTAGTATTCACAAGTTTTCACAAATGACAAACTTTGGGATACATTAGGTTATTAGAGTTGATGGATGAGGTTTTTAATTTAAATGAGCACTAGAAGTTAGTAGTGGAGTTGGGATGCCACCATACTCTAAGGTTATAAACTCAAACAAATTATGATATAGAATATGTAGCTTTCAAATGATTCATAAAGAAATTTAAGGATTTGATCTAGTGTGAGGGGATAGCACACACCAAAAGGGAATTCTTAGTGTCTAAAGTCAAAAAACATAATTTTATTGATATTGTGGATGTATAGGATTCCTATGCTAGCTATTTATTCATTATTTAAAGTTCTTGGTAGCTTTGTTTTAGGTTAAATCAGTCTTCTCCTCTCCTTTTTTTCCATGCTCAAATGTGTTTGAAGTTTTCCCATGCAAACCTGATTCAAACAAATAAAGAGAATAGGGTTGTTACCCCATTCTTAACCTTTGAATTCCTTGTATATTACACTTCCCTATCACGTTTTTTGAGCATTCACAGTGGTGATATACAATGGGTTTAAATTTTTTTCTTTGAGCTATATATAGTTATACTTTGTCACTAAAGGAAAACTGAAAGAAAAGAAAATAGGGCTTTGTCTATTCATTACAATATCTTCCTATATGTGCTTTGTTTTCTCCATACCCAAGTGTTGGAGGGTGTTTTCTCCTCAAGAGATTTGTTGTTCCTTTACATAACTAGCCTCTATTACTCATACCCAACAATATGTTTAATGATAAACAAGCATGTGTAGTGATGACACTTTAAACATGCATTTTGTTTGAAAAAAATTGCTATGCATACAATGATACTCCAGTTTAGGTTATATTGTTATGTTGACAAAGAAATAAAATAAATAAATAAGGCTTGGGCTCTTTTTGATAGTTATACTGGCACTATTCTCTCATCATTCTATACCCCTATTGTTCCAACACTCTCTTTTACAGAAAAATAATTAAATTACTAGAGTAAACTGAGCCCATACTTTCTAAAGTCTACATGCAATTCATCATTAATTTTACTTCTCAAGCCTCATACTTCCTAACCCTAGCAATCATTTAAATGTATAAATTACATTTACTGGAGTAATATGTATTTATATTTGCATGTGGTTGATAATATGTTAAGAAAATTAAATATTTATGAAATGGAGAATGACAATTTTCTTATGCATACTGCTAGACGAGTTCTTTAGGAGACAATCTCATGGATCTCAAAGAGGACATGGTAGGAGACTTAGTGTCATTTGGAAACAAAGGAGAAACAATAGGATACATTTTTCTATACATTTTGATACAAATTTTGATGACTTCAATAACTTAGCATAGATAGAGCATATTTTCTTGGGTTGGAAAGCTTTACATCAACATTTTATATCTAATAATTCCCCCTTGTAGCCTCACCCCAACATAACAGACACCCATCATGCTAAGCCAAAACCTATGAATGGTGGGTGGAGAGAAAAATCAAATAGTCATATCTATGAGATTCTAATTAGCCAAATATTTATAAGGAACCATCTGTGCCAATCACGACCCCTATTGCTACCTCTGTCAATGAATTTTCTCAAAATAAACAACCCATTGACATCAAGTCTTCCTCACTAAAGCTTCTATTTGATGAAAAGGTAAAATAATATTTGGTCAAATCACCTAGAACTAAGTCTTCTTAGTCTATGTTTGTTGATCAAAAGCATGCATTAAGAGAACAAAAGGAGATAGTAAGAGGGGGATTTCACATCTGGACATGCACCTTGAATCATCTCAACGTTGATTTTTTCCTTTTTCATTATGGTCATATTAATGGTATGCACTTGAATTTGACTGGATCAAACATTGAAACGTTTGAAAGAACTATATGATGCCTATGCCATTTTTGAAGATCAAATTTTATAGCTTAAGCTTATTTTGATACATGGAGGGACAAGGTCATGATTATGATATATCTTGATGGTAGTTCATATATTTTATTGTAATGGTGTGCATATTATTTGATGCATGTTGCTTTGAAATGATTAGTAGGAGTTACAAGGGTACATATATATGATTTGAGACAAAAGTTTTATCTCATTTATGAGTCTATTATGACCCTTGCCTATCTTACATAAAGTCACAAATATAATCTAATAACTACTTTTTTAATTAATATTTCATTGATTCTACTTTATCATTTGCCTCCTATAAATCTTTATTAAGTGAAATAAAATGGTTGAAACCAAATAAACGCTGGGATTTAATACAAAATGAAGAGAGATAAATGCAAAAAAAATAATCATATGGAGAGGGATCTCTGAGAGCTTTGGTAATTTTCTATAGTTGCTTATTTCTCACATCATTCCTTAGGTTTTTTTTGTGGGATTAATAATTTTGTTGATAGCAAGGATTTCTTCAAAAGTGGTAGAGAAAGACAGTGAGATTAATATGGTATTTGTTTGAGGTTGTTTGTTTTTCTACATTGTTTTCTCTTTAAAGATTATAAATTTATTTCAATGCGAATCAATGGTACATTATGCAGATTGTAAATTGTGTGCATCACACTACTTGAAGCGGTCCAAGAAATATCATATTATTTTTCTTAAACACTTGGGTCTTGTATGATTTTCTTTACATATGGGGCTTCTAAAGTTTTCTTTGGTCCAAGTTCTTGCAGGAACTTGAATAAGTTATTATTTCCAAGACATATATGGTCCAATCAATAAAAGTATCATTGAATTTATTTCATTATTGAGTCTATCTCCATATTTTAGGTGATTTATTTTCCCTTCTACACACACACATTTCTATTATGTTTATCATTTAATGTCATTGAAACTTCTCTATTTTTGTTTTACATTCTTTAAGAATTTTGGATTTAAGTGCCCATGTGATACACTTATATTTAAAGTATTCTACCTTCTTTATAGTTCTTTATACATACATACATACATACATACATACATACATACATATACATATACATATACATATACATATATATATAGATATGTTTTATTCCACTTTATCTTGAAGAAAACTTTATAATTTTATAAAAATTGAAAATATCAAAACAATTGAATAAGAACTTTTATGTTAAGGCTTCATGATATGAAGCATGCATCATTTTTATTAAGCCTTTAATTTCAGATATCATTCCTACTTTACCTTACCTAGACTTACAAGGTTCAAGTGATCTATACACTATAGTTTCAATCTCAACAAAAGGAAAATATGTCCATTGTTGGACTAAGTATACATATTTAACATTGGAAAAGTGCATTTAATTGTTGGACTAAGTACACATCTTCAACATTGGAAAAGTCTTGCATTGGCTTTGTTATTGTTAAGGATTGAAGGAAAAAATAGAGACATTTGTTTTTCCTATTAATGATAAAAAAATAAAGAATTTAAATATTAAGAGTCTTGAGTTTTTTTGCAATGTTAATGGGCTTTTGCATGTGTAGGTTATAGTAGAAAATAATGGGTGGCATATTGAAACATTGCATGCATATAGCAGAACACAAAGTAGAGAAAATTTCATTCAAATTACATTGATAATAGAGAACGAATTATCTTATATCTTTAGAGATCCCTAATGGTGAAATTGATAGCCACAATGGAATTGCACTTAATGGCCACTCATTCAAACCTACACATACCAATAAAAAATTTTGGAACCAACCTTCACTAAGGATGGAGTCCTTGTAGGCATTCCAAAAGCATAAATCTTTATACATGATATAGAAACAAAAATCAAAAGTTAATTTCCACATAGTATCCGTGTTGGTGAAGTAGGTTGACTAGAAATCCCTCATTTATGGGTGAACATATCTCATGTTATTAAGTATACTATTAAATATTACAATAAGGACCACATTATATCTCTCTTGCACAAGTCTTCTGCTAACTAGTAAATAATATAGTGAGCACTAGACTCAACTAAACAAATAAGGACCTCACTAAACACCCCTTGATACTGTCACGATTTATAGTCTCTAGGAGTCACTCCATTTAGATGCATATGATTTTATGGGCTTGAAAATCTAAAGGATTTTCCTAGTTACAAGTCTTATCACCTTATAATGTATCTTCTTATTTATGTTTCAATGAAACCATTGTTTCAGTCTACATTTTGATTAAGGAAAACTAGCAATTACGTAATGTGTTTGAGATGTGATGAAGCATGCAAATCCTCTTGCACAACCAAATATTTATGTTGTGCCCTATAGGTTTTTATTTAATTCTAGGATCTATATTATAAACATGATGATTTGAAATATTCAATCTTACGGAGACTTGATTGTTTTATATATGTTATTCAGTATCTTTCATTTCCATGCTAAAAGAATGGAATTTCTAAATAATAATGTGAAGCTAGGTTGCACATCTACTAGGTTTGATATTATCCACTTATTATAAGGTTATTTCATACACAACTCTTGTTAAGCATGTTCTAACTAACAATTGCAATGCTCATCATTAATTTCCAAGTCCATGAGGTATGTATACTAGCATACAAACATTTCAACCCTAGATATATTGAGCACCAAGAGGGATTAAAGATTTTGAGGTGCAAAGCTCAATGCTTTTGGACTCCTAGATACAATTTAATAAATATTGAGGTTTATTTATAGTTTCTTAAATATGGTAAGTAAGATTAATAATAGTTGGGGCTTGTATTTTAGAAGATACAATAATTAAAAAGTATAAGATACACACATATGCAAAAACATCACCCCCCACCTTGGTTGTAGAGCATCTTTCTTTTTTCAATGAAAACATGATGTATAATGCATCATTGCATCGTATATATTACGTGTTTAACCTTCCTCATAGTTATAAAAATCACATAAGGTTTTAATCCCTCAATAGAGAATACATGGGGGATTTGTGAATTATCTAGCATGTTCGAATCTCTCAAATAAATATATTAGGAAAAACTAAACAACATTCAAAATAATATTTCACCTAGGTTGTTGCAAATGGATGTGATAAAAAAAAAGAACATATATCTCCTCTGAGAGGTGATAGTGGAATAAATGTGGTAAATATAAGAGAGCGTTGCTATGGAAAAAAAGAAAGAAAAAGAAAATGTGACATGTCCAATGCATTGCCCAATGAACACACATTAACAAGGAGGCTAGAAGTTGGGATGAGTGGACCTAATTATAAAATAACATGTAATTGAGCTAACAAATGAAAATAATTTTTTGTCAATAATATTGACTTTATATGCTTGTATTATATATCATGAACTTGCCTAAATGTAAAATCGTGTGGGAGTTGTAGTTTTTTCTTAGGTGAAGAGGCCTTGTATTACAGTAGAATTACAAAAAGTACGAACTTCAAAGCATTAGAGCTCAACAAAGATTGGCCAAGAACATGGACCCAAAGTTGATAAAGAATGTGATGAAGGCAAGTGTGGGGAAGTCTCTACTCACAGAGGAGAAACTAGAGAGCCTCCTAACAATTATATTGTAGCAAAATATACAAAACCATATCTAAGGTTGAGAACACTAAGACATATAAACCACATGAGAGGCTACCTTGAAATATTAGCAACGCCAACTAGTGCTCAGGAAGGTCCCCTTGGACCATGGGGTATGGTTTGTAATTTTTGGATC
Source organism: Pinus taeda (assembly GCA_000404065.3). NCBI lineage: Eukaryota > Viridiplantae > Streptophyta > Pinopsida > Pinales > Pinaceae > Pinus > Pinus taeda. Next base: position 38,671 of record APFE030894986.1, read on the forward strand.
ATATAGTAGAGGAAGCCCAAAGGAAGTTGGATAGTTGGAGGAGGATGGAAATTCAGAGTGTTTCTGACCTAGCCACCTTAATAGTTGACTTAGTCATTGTGACCACCACCTTTGCTGCAGAAGGGACCTAAACCAACAGAAAAGCTTTGACTTACCACGTGATTAGCATCCCCATGGTGAGGGGCTATCAATCCTCTTGTCAAGAGTGTCTATGTTTACTAGAAAAAATGAGGAATCATCCACTATATAATTCGAGGGAGACTCTGAACCCTAAAGTTGCATATTGAGGAGACTAACAATGTAGCGATAAGCTGACCTTGCATGACGTAAATGAAATTTTGTGTCCAAGAAATTTCCTTCTAGTAAAACATTGGTATCTTCTTGGTCTTGATAATGGCATCCCAAGAGGTTTAGTATGGAACAAAGAGGTTCACCCATCACCCAGAGCTCTCGTACTTTAGCGTCTTCCACCATTCTTTTGTAGCGATACAAAATATTGCCATTGAAATGTTTGTCCCAATACACATTCCAAGGAGAAAGGGGAGGCTAACCTCACCCTTGGTCACCTATGATAGAGTGTATTCATTATTGGACCATGATTACAGAGAAAACAGATGCAGATCACTAAAACTAAGCAAAGTCTCCACCTTCACACAACTGAGGGAATTGATGGCCATGTTGAGAGCACTCGATGTTTCAATGAGGAATTTGTGATGTCACATCACAAATTGACTTGTCATACACTTAATATGCTTTAATTACATGAGGGAATGGACTTAATACCACCAGCGCACCCAGAACCAAGACATGGTGGAATGCGAGAAATTAATGGTGTTGTAAGACCACCCTAAGTCGATGCATTGGATTCATTAAAACCATTGAAGTCTTTGAGTTGTTGGACTAACACCCGGATACAAGGGAGTGTGGTATTTGTAGTTGGACGACCTAAATTTTATAGATTTAGTAGTAGATGTAGTTAATATTCCTCCATGTTTGATGGACAACACTATTTCAAAGTTTTAGTTAATACATGAGGTAGATTTCATTCTTCTTTATCTACCTATATTGCTGGTGAGAGTTAATATCTCAGTAGGTTCTTTAAAAATTTGAATACATATTTTCACAGTTATTAGTCATGGTGTAGAAGCTATTTATGGAGAGAACTATGTGATGAAGAGGTGAAATGTATGACATTTTGGGCAAACACTTCACCCAACATCAGAGATAAGAAGCAATAAACATAGGTGAAGAGTAAAATATCTAACCAATAAATAAGGAGAATGTCGGGAGAGAGACTTTAGGAGACAACATTAATAAAATAAATAAATAAGGAGAATTTTAATTAAATAAGAATATGTGTGTGTGTGTGCGCGTGCGCGTGTGTGTGTGCGTGTGTGTGGTCGGGGAGGTCAAAGAAATAACATACGAAAGATGTTGGAATTAAAAAGAATAATTATTAATCTTAATTTAATAAAATTATTATATTTGTATTTAATATTATTATTATTATTTCAATAAACCTTTAAATAATCATCTAAAGCAAAATAATAATTAAAAGAGGATAATCGTTATTTATTGATTATGAGGTAAATATAATTAATGATATTTATTGATATTATTAGATAGTCACTATAACATAATATATGGTTATTACTATTATTATTATAAAATTAATTATACAATAAATACTAATATAATATCAATTTGTTATTCCTATATAATTGAAAAACGAATATTATAAATAAAACTAAGTGTAATAAGATTATGAATGTAATATATTAATCACTATCATTAAGATTTGATTAAAATTATAAATAATAAGGAATCTATATATAAGAAATTTTATATCTTAATTATAATAATAGTAATAGTGATTATTATTAATATCAATAATAAAAAGGAATAATGTTTGTGGGTGGTAGCATAATTGGAAAAAAAGCATGTTGGAAAGCCCTTGTGTATCCAAGGGATCAAAAGTTCAATCCCCTAGACATCTCTCACCAGTTGAACTTAAAAAGTAAACTAATAAAAAAGAATAGTATTAATAATAAGGAATACCATAATAATATTCTGCAACCTAGTATACGATAGATATGTAGGGATATGAAGGTGTTAGATGTGAGATGTAAATATATGTCCATAAAATTTTTGACTTTTTCAAAATAAAATAAAATTAAATATAATTAAATGATTTTAATAATAAAGTATTTTGATAATTATCAATGAAATATTTTTGATTATCAAATCTACTAAAAATAAATACAAATTAATAATTTTTAATTAATATTAATAATAAAACCAACCTAGATCCTCTTAACCTTTAGATCTTCAAGGCACCGAGGGATACTGTCTTGAGATGCAAACATCTTTTAGAGTGAAACGAGATTTGATCCCTCTCAACACTTGGTAAATCGAGAGTTAAGATGGATCTACACTCGTTAATTTATTAATTATCATATCAAATATTTAATCATAGTGATTAATATTACATTCCTAATCTGATTACGTTAATATTAATTATCAATAATAACTATAAACAACAATATTTGATATTATAATAATATTTATTTGCATAACAAATCTTTTATAATAGTGATGGTAATAACTATATTATTGTGGTTTATAGTTATAATTTAATAATATAATCAATCCAAATAAATTATTAATTTACCCTAACAATAATAATAAATTAAGATTATCATTTTAGTTTAGATACCTTTAAGGGCTTTGAATATAAATTGCGTTTTGAATATAATAATAATATTAGATAGGAATAAAATAATAATATTAAATGTGAATAAAATAATCATATTAAATTAAGATTAATAATTATTCTTATTAATTGCAACTGTTGCGTTCATTATTCTTATATATATTAAAATATATATAATTTAAAATTCTCCATTTTTGTTATTCTGCAGTTTAGCTCAATTGCCGATGATTATGGAAATAGTCTCACTTAAACAGAAGCTTGGGTTCAAATCTTGTGCTATCCCCTGGATCGGGGTGAGAAGTTGGACATGATGAAGATGTAGTCCTACCAAGCTTACAAAAAAAAAAATCTCATTTTCTATTTATTTTATTAATTTCTTCTAATGTCTCTATCTTAACATACTCCTTATTTATTGATTGGATCTCTTACTCTTTGCCTATATTTATTTCTTCTTGTCCCTTATGATGGTTGAAGTATTCATCACACAGTTCTTTCTAGAAATAGCTTCAACACCAAGGTCTTTAAATTTCAAATACAATTGAATTCTATCTGTTGGAAGTAATACTGAGAGGGGGGGGGGGGGGGGGGGGG